>CM050681.1:1521865-1650389 GCA_027574665.1 Rhynochetos jubatus
GGGCCATCAGGAAGGAATTCTTCCCGCAGAGGGTGGGGGGCACTGGGACAGGTTCCTAGAGAAGCCGTGGGTGCCCCATCCCTGGGAGTGTCCAAGGCCAGGCTGGATGAGGCTGGGAGCACCCTGGGCTCGTGGGGGGTGTCCCTGCCCGTGGTGGGGTGGTGGGACTGGGTGGACTTTAAGGTCCCTTCCCACCCAAACGGTTCTGTGGTTCTGTGATAAAGCCTCCCAAGAGGTCAGTTTGAGATACAGCCAACCCCTTCCGTCATCAAGTGGTTCTTGTGTCTAAACTCAGCTCAGGAGAAATTAGTTTCTCAAAGGAAAGGATGTCAAAGCAATATAAAAATTTAAAACCTTCATTAAAAAACCAGAAGCGAGCTGCTCTGAAGAGTAGGCTGCTGCTGCCCACATGCAGCAATCATCCCCGACTTCACCGGGAGGCAGCAGTGACTCAGCCTGCGGTACAAAGCCACCTTGTGCTCCCAATCCATAACGAAACCAGGGCTTTATGCAAAATCCTAAACCTGCATGCACCCCACTGACACCACACATGCAGGGGAATCCCGGCACTGACAGACAGGCAGGGAACCATCAGCCCTGCCCCTTGCCGCTGCCCACACTCCGGCACAAATCCGACTCCGCAGCAGCACACCTCACCTTTGCTGCAGTTCGGGAAGTAGGTCACGCTGCCTTCCAGCTGGGTTTACTAGGGCTCAGGAATCAAGAGGAGGTTCAAAAAGACAGGGAGGAGAGTGTGATACGTTTGAAGGGGAGGAGGCTAACTGGTCCTCGGCTGCATCCCACCATCCTTTCAAATGTCACCACCAGCTCTTTTTTTTATTAAAAAAAAAAAAGAAGGGGGTGAGAGAGAGAGAAACCTCTTAAATTGTTTTATTCAATTGTTGCATTGCATGAATGGATTAATCATTCTTCCAGTAAAACCCCCAAGGTAGGAAATTCTGCAGTTCACCTCCTGCCCAACGGCCACACGAAGCACAGGGCTGTCCTACAGAACGTACCGCGTGCCCCCCCTGCTCACGCTCCACCATCACTTCAAACCTAGATTTCACACCGACAGTTCCGGTGCTGGTCCCCAAAACGACTCCTTCCCCCAGGCACCCTCAGCCTTTTGCTCAGACCCTCCGCCAGCTCCTGCCAAACCTGACACAGAAACCCACTCAGCGAAGGAAGAACACCCGTCCCGTGGAATCAGGACTTCAGCAGCTCAGCACATCAGAGTGAAGACCCTGTTCACGGCAGGGCACCGGCCAGCGAGCCGGGAGAGGGCAGGGCTCCTGCAGTCTCACCCTCACTCAGCTCTGCCTTCTGATGCCAGCTCAGCCAAACTATTTCTTCTGCCTGTTCTTCAGATCATCCACACGTAAAACAGGGATTACACACACCTACCCACATGCCCTCCTGTGACAAAAGGCTGGGGGGGTTGGGGGGTTCAGCCTGGAGAAGGGAAGCTCCAGGGAGACCTTAGAGCCCCTTCCAGTGCCTGGGGGGCTACAAGGAAGCTGGGAGGGGGGGGGTGTCCCAAGGTCAGGGAGTGACAGGACAAGGGGTAACGGGTTTAACCAGAGAGAGGGAGATTGAGATGGGCCATCAGGAAGGAATTCTTCCCAGAGAGGGTGGGAGGCACTGGGACAGGTTCCCAGAGAAGCTGTGGCTGCCCCATCCCTGGGAGTGTCCAAGGCCAGGCTGGATGAGGCTTGGAGCTACGTGGTCTAGTGGAGGGTGTCCCTGCCCAAGGCAGGGGGGTTGGAACTGGCTGATCTTTAAGGTTCCTCCCAACCCAAACCATTCCATGATTCTGTGAACGGCCAGGAGAGCCATTGGCTCCACAAACAGAAAGTAGAGCTCCATATGGGGCCTCAGCTGTGGATGAAGGATTTTTCTTACCTCCTTGGAATCATTTGGGAGGGACACATTGGAGACCTCCTGATACTAACTCAGAGGGCTACGTCCCCTGCACTTCCTACCCCCGTGTTCATATTTATACTCATTTAAGGTCCTTTCCAACCCAAACCACTCTGTGATTCCATGATTGTTCAGACTGGCAGAACGTCATGGTCACACACGGAGTAACGCCTAGGATCCACACTCCCATTCCCTTTCTAAACACGGGCAATATTCCTTCATTTCAAAGGGGCAACAACAAATCAGTAAGACCAGAGAACTCCCAGAGGTCTGCCAGCAGCACGGCTCCACACCTACTTCCCACGGACAAGGAAGGGCAGGAAGGGCCAAGCTGTGAAGTTCTCGGGACACGATCCCAAAGGAAGCCTTTACAAGGAGTCATCAACTCAACCCATCACCCGTAACCAGGCCGTGGGACGCCTACGCTGGGATCAGACACGCGCATTGTCCTGCTGCTGTGCTCCCCCTGGATTTAAGAACACCGGTTGGGCTGCAGCCAAGCGAGCACAGCGCAGGCTGCCTGCCTCTGCTGCCCGCCGAGACCGGACGGGATGTGCCTGCGCTCCCGCTGAAGCTCCCAGGGACCCGTTTTGCCAGAGCTCTACCTGCGCTCCGTTTACGGAAACGGCTGAACCGCACGCATCTCATTCAGGTATCCGCACTCGTGTTGCTGGGCAGCTGATTCCTCAGCGATCCTAAAGCCGTTATCCAGAAAGAATAAATCAACAAGGTGGACACTGGATCGTCAAAGGATCTAGGAATTAATGAGCCAAATTACAAGGACCGTTCGGGAACTTGGCCAGGCCTCTGCAACGGTGCCAGAGCGGGTGGGGAAGCACCAGTGTCCCGGACGCTGTAACGAGCGCCAGTCCGTGACACTGGGCGAGTAGCAGCGTCTCTGCTGCCAGCACTGCCACACGTTAAGCAAGCCAAGTGTATTTTGAGTGCCTGATGACGGCTGAATAGAGCAGGCAGCTCCCTACTCACTGAATACATTAGTATATGCACTACCTATAGATAAACTCAGCTGCCTTTCCGTAGAGTCACCGTGCTTGGTCTTCAGAGCTGCGGTATCTTAATGGACAGAGACGCAAAGCTTCTGGCTAGAGGAAATTAATAGGTGGCACTAATTACCTCTAAATTACAGCCAAATCATCCCACAGTTAAAGCAGAGAACAAGCCTTTAGGCATTAAAAAAAAGACATTGCAAACACCCTTTTTTCACCTTATCTGAAGTGTTGGGCAGGATCAACCAGAAAATGCATTGACACAAACCCAGCTGCCCGGTGGAGTCTGCCTGGTCATCAACTCTTTATATTCCACTGCAAAAGGAAGGTACTCCACAAATTACGCCGGTTTTAAACGACTTCCCAGCACCATGCCTTCTCCCCAGAGCAACGCTCCCCCGCAGGAGGGAGGAGACCATGCCAGCATAAGCTGGAGGTGCTGGGATGTTGTATCGATCCCTGAAGTCCATCCAAACACACAGCACCTTGATATCCAGGGCACCCAGCACCTCTGCAATAAACCACAAACACACAGCGGCAGAATGGTCCAGCCACTCGGAACAGAGCAGCACCTCTCCTGCCAGCACTCACTTGCAGAAATTTACACTTGACCAGGCAGCGGCCACAGAAAAAGGCACTTTCAGTCCTACCTGGCACCAGGAAGAGGAAGCCTGGATAACAGTTCATTCCCAGAAAGCCAACCAGATCCCAGGCTGGATCCAGAGCAGCGTGGCCAGGGGGGCGAGGGAAGGGATTTTCCCCTCTGCTCCGCTCTGGGGAGACCCCCCCTGCAGTTCTGCCTCCAGCTCTGGGCCCCCAACAGCAGGAGGACACGGAGCTGTTGGAGCGAGGCCAGAGGAGGCCATGGGGATGCTGCGAGGGCTGGAGCCCCTCTGCCATGGGGAGGCTGGGGGAGTTGGGGGGTTCAGCCTGGAGAAGGGAAGCTCCGGGGAGACCTCAGAGCCCCTTCCAGTGCCTGGGGGGCTACAAGAAAGCTGGGGGGGCTTTTTCCAATGGCAGGGAGTGACAGGACAAGGGGCAACAGGTTTAAATGGAAAGAGGGAGATTGAGATGGGCCATCAGGAAGGAATTCTTCCCGCAGAGGGTGGGGAGCACTGGGACAGGTTTCCCAGAGAAGCTGTGGCTGCCCCATCCCTGGCAGTGTCCAAGGCCAGGCTGGATGAGGCTGGGAGCACCCTGGGCTGGTGGGGGGTGTCCCTGCCCATGGGGGGGGTGCTGGATGGGCTTTAATTCCCTTCCCACCCAAACCGTCCATGGGTGGTGGCTGCCAAGCCAGATGCCTGCCAGTCCCGTTTCTCTGCCCGGGGACCCCCGTTCGTGTCTGTGTCTCGAGGCTTGGAGCAACCTGGGCTGTGGACGGTGTCCCTGCTCATGGTGGGGGTGGGACTAGGTAGAATTTAAGGTCCCTCCCAACCCAAACCATCCTGTGGTTCTGTGATTCAGGTAAGGGCAGTGATCAAGACTCAGGACTCCGGGCTCTTTTTAAGCCCACTCACTTCCATGCCATGCTACAAGCTCCTTAACAGTATGGCAGCATTGCTTACACCTCATTGACTCCCAGGGCAACAGCTGTTCCTAAGGAACAGAGAACCATAGGTGAAGGAAACCAGGAGAAGGACAATGTGCTGTTATCAGAAACTAGTATTGACATAAGCTGGAAACAGCACCCAAAACTATTCACCCATTTAAGGCTGATGCTTTAGCCCCAGTGAGGTGCAAAGAGCGCACTGGTTTTGGCTGGGCCAGAGTTGTATCTGCTCACAGCAGCTAGGATGAGGCTGTGTTTTGGGTTTGTGCTGAGAAGAACGTTGGTAACACTGATGTTTCAGTTGCTGCCAAGCAATGTCTACATTAAGCCAAAGACGTTTTGAGTTCCGTGTACTGCCCCTGCATTCCCAGCTTCCTCTCTACAGGAGGCTGAGAGTGGACACAGCTGGGACAGCTGACCCCACTGACCAAAGGGGTATTTCATGCTGAAACACACCATGCTGAGTATATCAGATGGTGGGAATTAGCTGGGAGTGGTGGAAATTGCTGCCTGGGCATCAGACAGTGGGTGATGAGTGGTTGTATCACTTGAGGGGTTTTTTTTTGGCCTGGGTTTTGTGCCTCTATTATTGTTTTCCTTTTCTTTACATATTATCATCATTAGATATAACAATTATTACTAGTAGTATTATTATTTCATTTCAATTATTAAAAACTATTCTTAGCCCACAAGTTTTCTTACCTTTTTCTGCCAGTTCTCTGCCCTATCCAAGGCAGGAGTGGGATGGTGAGCAAGGTGTTATAGCACAGCATCAGCTGAAGCACCACTTCCCTTGCCACAGGCCCAGCACCTTTTATCAGCATCGCCACTTACTTCTCTGCCCTCTCCAAGTCATAGAATGGGTTGAGTTGGAAGGGACCTTAAAGATCATCTAGTTCCACACCCCTGCCATGGGCAGGGACACCCTCCACTAGCCCAGGGTGCTCCCAGCCTCACCCAGCCTGGCCTTGGACACTGCCAGGGATGGGGCAGCCACAGCTTCTCTGGGAACCTGTCCCAGTGCCCCCCACCCTCTGCGGGAAGAACTTCTTCCTGATATCCAAAAGTTCCTTAGGATACAACCCTACCTACAGCTGTAGGCACTTCCAAAATACATAATTAAATAAAGACTCAGACCAAGGGAAAAGTTCAATTCTCCTGGCCCACAGGGTTTATTTCATCCCAAGGTTATCCCTCCCTGCCGAGGCCATGTCAACAAAGAGACACAACTGACCTCTGCCCCTTCCTCGCTTTAGGGGCTAAGAACAAGTTCCAAGTTTTCTGCCCCAGGAGTCACGGTGAGCAGCTCATCCTGCTTTCAACAGGCACCAAGTCATTTTGACGCGGGTTTCAACCTCTGCTGGGGCCCTTGGATCAGGCCACAAAAGGATGGTTGTGAAGAACGTAAGGCAAGAAGGGCAACCAGGCACAGGCACGCAGAGGAAGTACCAGAGGCACCGAATATTGGCACGATCCCTTCATTAAGGCTTTATCTTTAAGAGACCTATGAAAAGCCTTCAGCACCAGGTGCCAAGCTGCATCCCCTGCCCCTCGCTGCACCGTTACACCGCGCTTACTGCTTCAAATCGCTCAGGAACAGCGGCTTGCTGAGCGACACCAGAACCTGCCCTCCTGCAGGAGCCATCGAGGCGGGGGGAGAGCCAGCCCCAAAACCTGTTCGGAAGGTTTGGATACACATCCTCTCCGGCAGCCACCTCCTCCTTAAATAAAGAAATAAATGGACCAACCAACCCATCAGGTTCGCAGCACGAGTACTGAACGCGTCGAGTTCACTACTAAACAGTGTAAGGAGATGAAGCAGACGGCACACGTGCGCACCTACGCTCACAGACCGGTGCCGAGACCCCCTGCGTGCATTCTGTCTCTCCACTTGATCCCAGGTAGGAATTATGCAACGACAAATTACTTACAGTTAACGTCTCTCCCATACACTAATTTTTTTCTTCCTGCAGCAAGATCTACCACGTGAAGGGATGCAGGAAACACAAGCTAAAGCGGATCAGAACTCTAGAATGCGGCAAGGGAAACCCAGATTCCAGTGTAATCAGAGAAAGCTTCGCTTCACGCATCCTATTTACAGGTAATTGGGTGGTGGAGGCGAAGGCAACACCCAAGACAGGCTGGGAGTCGGGGGTGTTCAGCCTGGAGAGGAGAAGGCTGCGGGGAGACCTTAGTGTGGCCTTTCAATAGTTAAAGGGGGACGATGAGGTGGAGAAAGCCTTCGTACTAAGGCCTGCAGTGACCAGACAAGTGTTTTAAACTGAAAGAGCAGGTTTAGATGGGATATATGAAATTATTTTACAAGGGTGGTGAGACCCTGCAACAGGCTGCCCAGAGCAGCTGTGGATGCCCCATCCCTGGAAGCATTCAAAGTCATGATGGATAGGGATTTGAGCAACCTGATCTAGTGAAAGATGTCCCTGCCCATGGCAGGGGATGAGATGATCTTTAAAATGGTCCCTTCCAGCCAAAACCATTCTGTGGTTCTAAAAGAATTCAAGCACTGAGCTGAAGCTAAGCCTGGGACCAGTCCTACAGACAGCTGAGGGGGGGGTCAGTTATTCTTATGTTCTAAAATGGGTGATTATTATACACCTTCCCCCTGAAAATGGGGGTTTAGAATAGCAGCACTGACACAATCTTAAATTTAGCAACACAAATGGCATCACTACTATACGGGGAACTTGATGCATCTGCACCCTGATGGGAGGATTGGATGTCACAGGCAGAACAAGAGGTACTGCAGAACAGCTGGAAGGAGGGATTTGACATGGACATTCCCCGCTGCTCTGCTCCGCAGCCCAGCACCGAACAAGAGACTCTGCTTTTCCCACAGCATAGCAGTTTCCTTCCCCTTTCATTCAGGTGACTGCGCCCCTTTATCCCCTCCAACCCCTTTTAAAGCCCCCTACAGACAACCTGTGACAACCACGCCAGGGACAGGCAGGAACAGCCCCCACTTCTTCAGTTTCTGTGAGCTGAGCAGTGCTGCCGCCCCCTCTCCCAACACCAACTACTCCAGGTGACGGGCGCCCCAGGTCCTTATGCGACACGGAGAGCGTGGCTGCGTGTAGGTTGGGTTCTCTGGGACTCGCTTCCTTACACATCCACCTTACCTGAGGGGGTGCTGGCTTACCCCCAGGCCTTGGCTTTTACCCAGCTGCAACCAGGTGCGCAGAGTTGCAACGGTTTAACTCACGGGATAACGTAACACCTGACATCACTCAAGTCACTGCAGCTTTTTGTACACCCCTCTAAGCCCCGATGTGGGTTTAGCTCTTACTCTTCACACGAGCCAAACACACATATGCAGCACCAGACCAGCTACATCACGTTTCTAGTCAGTGACGGAGAGAAGTGCCCTCAAAACACCCCGGCCCTGCTCTCGGCCATAAGGAAAACTCAAAAACTTAAGCCCAGCATAACCAATTCTAAAATACTGACCCAGCAGCGAGCGCGTAGCGAGTCCGGAACAACCGTTGAGACAGAACTACCGTATTTGCCGCGATAAGGGATTAACTTCAGCGGTCAGCACAGTTCTGCACGCCAGGCAGCAGGCTGCTGAGAACGGGCCCAGAAACCCGCACACCAGCCAGCTGTATGCAAGCACGGTGCCTGGGTAAATCCGACTGGGGCTGGGACCCCAAGAAGCAAGTACGTCAACAGACCAGCTTCCTCCAGCACCTCAGCAAGCGCCAGCCCGGGGGTACCTAACATTCTAATGCTGCAACTCACAGGATGCGAGAGGTCAGTCTGCTGAAGCTGCAAGCTGGACCCCTAGGTGTAGAAGCATCGGCTTCCTCCAGCCCCACGACCCTGGGAGACTGCAGACCCTGCAAAACACCAATACAGATTTCCTTTCGGGTATCTGAGAGAACTAAATGGTTCCTTTATTTGGATAGTAGGAAAGAATTCTTCACTGAAAGGGTGGTCAGGTATTGGAACAGCCTGCCCAGGGTGGTGCTGGGGTCACTGTCCCTGGAGGGATTTAAGGGAGTTGGTGTGGAACATATGGACATGGCTTAGGGTAGACTAGGCAGTGTTGGGTTGACAGTTGGACTTGATGATCTTAAAGGTCTTTTCCAACCAAAACAACCCTATGAATTCCACTTTGCTGAATGGACCAGCAGCCTAGAGACTTGACTGGCACAGGTCAGATGCTGCAGCTCAAAGCAGCACTTGACTAATCAGCATCATCTATCTGAGTGGAGAGAAACAGCTACACCACAGACCTCCTGTTTCGATCCCAGGAAGGTCTAGGCAAACAGAGCTACTAAGGCTCAGCCCCAGAGGAGGACAATGCTATGGGCCACTGTCCACTCTTGTTCAATCACTCCAGCTTTCATCTGGCTCTTGCTACACAGGTAGCTCAAACTGTCCCAGCACTGCAGTGCCAACTGGCTCCACACCCTACTCACCTCTAGGGCACCAGTCGGTCCCCACTCCCCAGCAGGGGGAGAGATAAGAGACTAGAGCACATCCAAGTGATGTTTCGCCTTCCCAACTGACAGGAGCTGGTCTGGGAGTCTTAATCCAGCTCCTCAAAAGCCAGGTGGTGGTCTCCACCAAAGCATCGTCACTGCACGCAACCTTGCCGAGATCCATCCTCGCCCACGCAATCCCTGGTGCTGGAACGGTTTACCACCCAGGGACCTGCCATCAAACGTCACACTTTGCCATCTCAGCGGACAGAGAACGACTTTCCTCATCATCTACTTTCTTCCATTAAACAACAAAACAAACCAAAACCCTAACCGTAAACACACACTGTGACAAGCTGCCCAAGTTTTCTGTGCAGACACAATCCGCGCTCGCATGCCAAAGGAAGAGGAAGGACCAGGGGGAAATCTTTACCAACACAGGTTTAATGGCCCACTGAAAACAGCGAGCTGGGGATGGAGACGTGAGACCCCAAAAGAACATCTACTGGGGAAAACAAAGGGTTTCAGCAAACCACCTGTGAGCTTTTGAGTTGCCACTTAATCGGGGTGGAGGATTACAGCAAGCATACCTGGGATGATTTAATGAAGAATTGCCAGTTTGAGGACGCAGGTTCCATCAGTCAGCCTTAACAGGCTACAGGGAGCAAATGGGATAGAAATAAAAAAAGAACAGCCTGGAGCACCTTCCACGTGAGGGAAGGCTGGGAGAGCTGGGGCTGTTCAGCTGGGAGAAGAGGGGGCTGAGGGGATCTGATCAATGCTGATCAATAGCTAAAGGGGGGGGTGAGGGGAGGGGGCCAGGCTCTGCTCAGGGGTGCCCAGTGACAGGACGAGGGGCGATGGCCATCGACTGGCCAACAGAAGGTTCACCCCGAGCGTGAGGAAACCCTTCTGCCCTGTGAGGGTGACAGAGCACGGGGACAGGGCCCAGAGAGGGGGGAGTCTCCTTCCCTGGAGACTTTCCAACACTGCCGGGACTTGTTCCTGTGTGATCTGCCCTGGGTGATCCTGCTCTGGCAGGGGGTTGGGGTGGGTGATCTCCAGAGGGCCCTTCCACCCCCTGACACTCTGTGAATAAGGAATTGGAACTATTTGAAGTAACCAGAGGGAACCAGGTCCCAGATCTCAAAGGGAGATGGAGAAGAGTTCAAGGCACGAGACAAGACGAGGCGATGAGCACCAGTGACGGAAAACCAGAGACCAGCCACGCGTGGAACTACTCTGTGTGCTGCCAGCAGGAAAGGGAGCACTGGGACAGGGAGTTACAATGAGCGCACAACCACTGTTGTGGTTTGTGAACAGGCACGTGCTCATCTGCTTTCTGATGAGCCAGCCAGGTCCCACAACACACCCCCACTGCTCCCCACCCAGAGGGAGAACTACTCCGGTGCACACCAATGACTGGGGATGTCTGTGGCCTGCAGCACACCCTGCTCTACAGTGCCTGTCGGTGGTAAGGCCAGCCAGCCTTCTTGGCACAGCTGGCACGTAAGGCCAGCTCTGCTGATCCAGAGCTCTTGAAAAAGCAGCCACAACACCACACCAAAGAGCTTCTCCCCCTCCCCCTTCCCTGCTGTTAGGGCATAACTCTTGTATCTTCCATTTGGTGATAAACAGGCACCAAAGCCTGGCAGCATTGCCAGCCCCCCAGGCAGGTTATCTCCCTTTATCGAGTCTTCTTTCCAGCACTTCTCTTCCCCAATCCTCTGGGTTCCTTCCACTTTTTCAGCCTTGACTCCGCTCTAAGCCTGAAGACAACCCGCACCTCCTCAGCGGCACGCGCGGGATGAACAGCAGCTCCGCGTTTCCAGCTCACATCGCACCCGAATCCGCATCGGCAGCGCTGTTTAGGCTGTATGAATCGCTCTGCAGGAACAGAGGCCACGCGAGCGCAGACGCTACAATGAACTCCGCGTTTCTTTGTACTCACAATTACAGTGGCATCCTTGCGCTCTAGGAAAACTAAAGCCTGGCCTGAAGAGCCGGCAGCTTGGCACGTGTTTCTCCCAGCGAAGCTCATTCCCTTCCCACTCCCAAGGCACAACTAGCTGCACTATCAGCAAGACACCTTGTTTTTCCAGGCATCTTCTGTCAGCACAAACGTATACCAAGACCAGGCAGAGCCACAGCAGCTGAGCTCAGCGTTGAGTGCTCAGGAGAAAAGCTAACACGCTCCTGAGCTGATCAGCCTCAGTCTTAAGAAGACACCTACAAGCAACAGGTCATTCAGATTACAGACGCACCGAGTAGGGTGCTTGGTAGTACGGGCAAGCTGGTAAATGAGCTCCCAGGAATAGGACACAATTCACCCCTCTGAAAAACCCAACCCCCAGGTTGGGGCACATTCACACTTTGTGAAACCATCGCGGACGGATCTCAGACAAAAAACCACGAGGGACGTGGGATGAGCATCCACGTCTCATTTTGGCTGAGATACCGAACTGGAAACCAGTGCGGGGGAGTTTTAAATCCTCCAAGAGGTCGCAAGTCCAAGTGGTCAGGAACGAGGGACTCTGGTGACACTCCTGCACACTTTTTTATTATTACGGATTTCTTTATTAGGCGCAGGGTGTTGCCCCACGAGGGACACCTCACAGTGCGGGAGGCTACTGTGTGCAGCACTGCTGAAGGGCAGGACGGAGCAGGAATACAAAATTTACGTCCAAATTAAAATTCAAGGCAATGTCTTGAACGGGTCTACACAGCCGGCCCTGACGTCCCAACCACTGCTCTGGATAGGTACGTGGCTGTAGCACAGGTCAGCCAGGCTCACCAGCACGTAGCACACTCACACTACAGCCAACAGGCAATCTGAGGCTGTGTGGGAAACGGGTGAAGACAAGGCAGAAAAGGGCATATCCTGGGACAGCGTGAGATAAGAGGGATCTTACGCCAAACGCTGTGTGGGACAAGTAAGTTGGAGTAAGTCAAAAGGGCACAGCTGTAGCAGAAGCAAGTACAGACCCTAGAGAGAAAAGCAGCAGTGAAGGACTTCACCAACAAGCTGAGATTCTCTAACAACGAGCAGAACAGCTGCTCACATAAGGAACACTCAGCAATAAAAGAGAGAGCAAAAAACCACTGGGGTCTGCAAGTCACTCTCCATGAGGCAGTTATGAACTGGCTTTGCCCACCACGGCACAGCCTTTGCCCAGCACTTCCCCGGACCGGTGGTACCCTTCTGAAAGTCAAACACTCTCCTGAAAGACAGAGCATCGTCAAGCCCTTGATAAAAACAGAGGCCAGTGCAGCAGCACAGGCCTGGGATCAGCTTTCTTGCCCATCTCAAACCAAAGAGGCCTGGAAGAACCACGTCTGGAAACCAGAAAAGGCTGCCATCGATGAAAGAGAGAATCTAGATCAGATTCTAGAGGAAATAACAGATTAAAAATGATTCCCACAATGAGTGAAGGGTGAGAGGTAACAATCCACCAGCTGCATCTATGTACACACTGTACCAGGAGCTCAGAAGGACAACCTCTGTCAGACCATCCCAAACAGACCAGAGAAGACTAAGTAATGTCAACTTACCTGTGGAACTTGGTGCCAGGATACTTCACCGGCAGGAGTCAGAGGCAACTTTAGGCTGTCTGACCGAACGTCAAACATCTACAGGTATCCAAAACAGCCCTGTGAGGGCTTACATGTGTCACAAGGCAAAGAACACCGAGTAACGAGTAACAAACCCACCCTTCTATGTATCACAGGAGCAGCCCACACAGAAATCCCTCCAGAAGGCACCGAGCAGGCCAGAAGACAAGCTCTCCAGCATTTGCACTCCTGCTGTTACACACAGCAGGGCCCCGGAAGGCAGGAACGTTTCCAGGACAGCGTTTCAAAGCAAAGACGTCTGTGAGGATACCAGAAAACCTTACTGTGCTTCCCAGGCACGAGAACGGATGCCTGGCCCTTGAGGCCTCCTCTCCCACCAGTCGCCCTCCTTCCTCCTTAGCCTCTCGCCAGCGCTGCCCTGCACGCAGAAAGCCGGGAAGAAGCAGCCACAGCGAGCTCCGGCACCCTGGGGTCGCACAGGGATGCCCCTTGCAGCCGGGCCCGCCAGGGATGCGCGGGGCAGGGGAGCGCCCAGCTACCATGTGCTCCGCGAACTTGCCCAGGCAAGCGGCCCGCTGCAGACTCCCCCACAGCGAGCCTGGCCAGCCCCAACGGCCAGCGACGCCGGGAGAAGGCCGAGACCCGGCCGGGCACCCTCAACGCGCGCACCCCGAGCAGGGCCGCGCGGGACTGGGACACCCGCCCCGGCCGCGCCCAACCGACCCGCGGCGACAGGCCGGAGCCAGGACCGCGGAGCCAGGACCGCGGACCCGGGCCGGGGGGGGGGCGCCGAAAGCAACAGGGAGGCGGGGAGGACATCGCAGACGGGTTCCCCGCGGGCCGGGGGCACCGCCGACCGCCCCGCCGGCCCCAGGCCCGGCCTCCACCCACCGCCGCGCCCGGCCCCCGCCGCCGGCGGCGCACACTTACCGGGCCGAGCCGGACCGGGCCCTGCGCCGCGGGGCCGCCGCCGCCGCCGCCGCCACCCCGGGCCGGGCCGGGCCTGGGCCAGCGCGGGCCGCCCGGGCGGGGCGGCGGAGACGGCGGGCGCAGGGGGGGGACAGGACAGGGGGAGGAGGGGGGGGAGCGGCCGGAACGGGGAGAAAAAGGGAAAGAAACAGGAAAAAAAAAAGGGGGGGAAGAAACGGCGCGCCCCTCCCCCGGCGGGCGTGCGCCCTCCGTCACTGCTCCGTGCGCGCTGCGTCATCACACCGCGCCCGCCGTGCGCTCGTTGTCATAGCAACTCGCCGGACGCGGCGCAGTGGCCGGCGGGCGGGACGCGGCGGCGCCCCCTGGCGGAGCGGAAGGCACAGCGGGGTGCAGCACAGGCCGTTCGGGGGCGGAGCCAGCGCGCAGCACCGCCTTCACGGGAAGGGGCGTGGCCTCCGCGGCGCCAGGCTCCACCCCCACGTGGCCCCGCCCACCACGCGCAGCACCCGGGATGCCGGCTCTGCCCGGGGGGCTGCCCACGCCCCTGGGACTCCCCATCCCTTGGGGGGGGCCGTACCGCATCATGGGGGGCCCCCCACACTGCGCCCTGGGCTCCCCCCGTCGCCCCGAGAGCCCCTACGCCGTACGCGGGGACCCCCACTGTCTGCCGGGACGCCCACCCCTGGGGTGGGCAGCGGGGTGGGACCCGGGGGGGCTTCCCGTGGCCGGAGCAGGTTGCCCGGGGCCGAGCCCCAGCCCCGGGACAGCCTCTGCCGAGCGGGCAGCCGCGCGCTGAGCCCCCCCGAGCGGCAGCGCCATCCGCCCGGGTCCACCTTAACCCGGGGCGAGCCGTGCCGCGGCTGCCCCGTGCCCGGGAGAGGCTCCTGCGGGATCGCAGCGGCGTTTATCTCGCCCGGGATCAGCCAATATTTGTGGCCACGTCAGGAGCACGAGCCCTTCCTGGCTCCCTGCTCCCGCGGAGCCCGGCACTGCCCTCCCGCCGCCGCGCTCCGCTCTGCCGGCACTCCTGTCCCAGTTTGACTTCGGCTTATCGGGCAGCCGGAGAAACGCTATTTGCTGAGATCCCCCCCCCCAAGCTGTCCCCTCCCGGCACCGGCGATGACAGCCACGGTGGCTTTCCTACTCCTGAGCCTTCTGCGGATGGCGGCTGCCAAGGGAGTGTGGTGCCCAGCCTGCGGGCTGGCAGCCCTGGCCCCGGGCGCGCAGCGGGACGTCCTCATCGCGCTGGCAAAGCAGAGCATCCTCTCCAAGCTCCGCTTGCCAGACAGGCCCAACATCACCCAGCCCACGTCCAGGGGGACCCTGCTGACCGCTCTCCGCAGGATGCATGCCCAGCGCACGGACACGGCCGGCTCCCCAGGGATGCCCGGTGACGGCAGCGTCCCGCATCCTGGGACGGGTGTGCAGGAATACGAGATCCTGAGCTTTGCCGAGTCAGGTCTGTACAGACCCCCACAACCCATGGGCCTGGTGGGATGGGCCCTGAGGGGGGGGCACAGAGGGGAAGAAGGTGTTGCCTGGGGGCCGGTGGTGGGAGGTTTCCTCCTCTACACAGGCATTTCAGAAGCTCTGCGCGGGGGCATCACGCTCCTGCCGGGCTGTGCACCGGGAAGGTGGGCACGCTGCTGCGGGAAGGACTGGTAACGAGCGGCTCCATAGCCAGAACCTTTGCATCCGTGTCCTGAGCTCACCCCAACCAGCCGCCCCTCGCCAGGGGCAGGGGAAGCCCTACTGAGGCTCTGGGGCCCCTCTCATTTACATACGGGGCACGCTGGGGCAAAGGGGTGGGCGCAGGAGCAAAGACGGACTGTGCTATGGTGGGAATTCGTTGCCTGTTTCTGCTGGACCCTCCCCACGTGTGCTGGAGGTGGAGGGGTCAGAATGCCACGGGTTTCAAAACACGAGCTGAAGCCCGGATTCCCCGTCAGCTCGCAGAGTGCGGACGCGGGCTCCAAGGCCCATCTGCTCCCTGCACCCGGCCGTGTATCCGCTGCCTACCCACAGTGGTGGGCTGCCACCTTTCGCTCCAGAATCAGCTGCGTTCCTGGGAGGAGAGAGCTCCCCGAAACGTTCTCAGGGGTCCTGACAAGTATCACTGGAAAAACAGGGTCCTGCACGCCCCCCTCCCCAGGCAAACGCAGCTTTCTTTGGAAGGAAGCCGAATCGCCGCTGCACCCTGCACCCTGGAGACTCTTGCACCCCGCAGAGCATCCTTCTGCGCCGTCCCTTTGCCCAGCCCAAGCTTGTGCTTGGTGAGGAGTGGGTGGCACACATTCCCTTGCAGGCTTTGGTGGGTTTGCGTGGCTGCTGTGGGCTTGCCGTGTCCTCCAGGACCTCTGGGAGCAATGCTGCTCCGCAGCACACTGTGTTCCCGTACACCAAGGCAACGGGGAGTTGGCTCCTGGCTCCCGGAGCGTCAGCTGGAAGCCGAGGAGCCGCGAGAGCCTGGGGCTGAGCCCAACCTCTCACCTTGTGCCAGACCAGAGAGGAGGGAGGTTGTGGGGCAGACCTGTGCTGCGGAGCCCAGCGCTGCTCTCACCGTCCCCGTCAGCAAGGGTGGGACATGCTGGAGCAGTGTCAGGTGGTGGTTCCAGCCCTGGAAAGCAGAGGTAATCCCGTAGGTGCAAATCAGCGTGACTGCCTTAGATCCGAGGCAGGTTTACACAGCCAGATCACCTACTCCAAAACCAGCTTCACTATCAGGGGGGATACTGGGCCAGAGGAGGTGGAACCAAGCCGGGTGGCTGCGTTCAGCACCAGCCCAGATGCTTTAGGACGGCATAAGGAGGAGCAGCAGCAGTGCAGGGAAGTGGGGACCCCTCAAAGCCTGTATGTCCTGCTCCCCTGTTTGGTTTTACCTCCCATTTGTTCCCACCCAGTGACCCCTGGCTGGGAGAGCCCCCCTGCTCCCTTCACCTCCTCACTCTGCTTTCGGTTCTGTGCGCAGGGTCCTCCACCTCCCGCAACGTTCGCCTGCATTTCCGCTTCAGCCGGGAGCTGGCTGGGAGCACCGAGATCCTGCAAGCCACCCTCTATCTGTTTTGGGCAGTTCCCGGCCCCGGGACGCATCCTGTCACCATCAGACTCTTGCACCCAAACCCGACGGGGCTGAACACGACTGTGGCCAGCGAGACGCAACTGGAAGTGCAAAGGGCCGGCTGGACCACCCTGGACGTGGGCCGAGCCGTCCAGAACCTCTTTGGCCAAGGGAACCAGAGGCTAACTGTGGAGCTGGAGGTGGCGGAGGACTGGGGGTCTCCCCTCCTGGCTGGCCACAGTGATTCCCACTGGCCATTTGTGGCAGCCCAAGCCCGGGCCAGGACGCCCCACCGGATCCAGCGGCGCGGTATCGATTGCAATGGGGACTCCCGGATGTGCTGCCGCAAGGAATTCTTCGTGGACTTCAAGGAGATTGGCTGGGAGGACTGGATCATCCAGCCGGAGGGATATCACATGAACTACTGCGCGGGGCTCTGCCCCCTGCACATGGCTGGCATCCCTGGCCTCGCCGCCTCCTTCCACACGGCTGTCCTCAACCTCATCAAAGCCAACAACGCGGATGCAGCCGTGGACTCCTGCTGCGTGCCCACGCAGCGCCGACCCCTCTCTCTGCTCTACTACGATCGGGACAGCAACATTGTCAAGACCGACATCCCCGACATGATTGTCGATGCCTGCGGTTGTACCTGACCGGCTGCCTGAGGAGCAGGAGGGCAGGACCTGTGCTGCGTGGGACCCCCCTCCGCCCGGCCCCTCTCCGGCAGTGCGAGACCTGGCGAGCTGCTGAGAGATAGGAACCCTGCCAACGTGTCTTCTCCTCCTGAGCTTGAAGCATCAAGGATGATGCTGAATCTGCAAGTCCTCTCCTCCCTCACCTCCCACATGGCTCTCTTCCCCCTTCAGATCTGCCCATGGATTCCTCTCTGCCCATGAGCCACATCCTCTGCGACCAGCTCCTGGTGGACACCAGATCCTTCTGCCCGCAGGACTCTGTGGAGCACAGCTCCCTGGGGAGCTCGGGGCAGCCCCGGCTCACCCTGCTGCTGGTCCCACCCCACGGCCATGGGGCAGCCCTCAGTGCTGTACATGTGCTCTTTGGGTAACGGGTCCCAGCAGCGGCCACCTCAGGCTGCAACGCTGGGGGATGGCGAGGCCAGAGGGGAGAGTCCTGTCCACAGGGCCCCACTGGTGAGTGGGGCGAGGAAGGGGAAATTGATCCCAGTGGGAGGAAAGCGTCTCCCTCTCCAAGCATCCCAGCTAGCTGGCATCCAATAAAAGACTCCCAGCCGCAGTGTGTGCACGTCTGCGCACACGTATGTGTGCCCTGTCATTAGCCAGCACATCTTCCGCCTCTCCCCAAGGTCCAGGGTGGTGGATGTGCCCGAGCACAGACAGCCCCAAGATGGCACAGGACTGACCCCCTCTGCCGTGTGCAGCCCCCTTCTAACCAAGGACTTGGTTATAAGACCCAGGCGGCGGGCTTGGGCATCCGCCCCCGGACACACTGTGCCCAAAGGCTGCGATGCTGCTGGCCCCCCCAGCTCTCGTGCTCTCTGCCCCTTGGCTGCCTGTTCTGGGGCGATGCGAACCCCTGGCTGCTCTCAAGCAGATCCGGGGCATGGTATGGGAGCCCCCGGATACACAGCGCTTGCGATTCCCACTGGGGAAGGCGCATTCCTTGGTTGGGCCAACTTCTCTATTCCACCAAAACCACCCGTGTTTGGCCATTCTTGTCCCAAGTCAGGACAAACCTGAGCAACTCTTCGCCCTTTGAAAGTGGACAGAGACTGCTGGGCACGACCGCCAAAGCTACGGTGCCCAGGACACCCACCCTGGCCTACAACCCCGCGCCAGCTCCTTCCCTGGGGAGCAACCTCTCCGCACGTCTCTGGCCCATGGCCTGGAGCAGCTGCCCCCTTTGCTGCCCCTCACCAGCCTGGCTGGCAGCAAAGTGGGACATGTCAGTGCCGTGAGAGCTGGGGGCAAAGGGCGGCTCTGACACATCAGCCCCGTTACGTAACCTCGTGTTAGGGTTTCTCCACTGCTTCTCTCACGTCCCCCATGTGTAAGGGCTGAGAAAGCAGGGAGAGGGTGCAGGGGGTGGGAGAGGGAAGTTCACAAGGGGAGCTCCTGGGGCAATCCCCTGAGGTGCATGCAGCTGGCTGGGGTGGAGCTGGGACTCCCATGGTCCACCCTGCAGTTACTGAGGAGGCTGGAGACAGGGCTGAACCAGGTGGGAAGAGGGTCAGCAGAGGGAGGAGGGTGGTGTCAGACCCTCTCCCCATCTGGCTTGAAGGACAGCTTGGTATCTGCTGTCACACTCCAGGATCAGGCCAGGGTGGTCAGAGCCATAGAATCATGGAATGGTTTGGGTTGGGAAGGACCTTAAAGCTCAGCCAGCTCCCCCCCACATGGGCAGGGACACCCCCCACTAGCCCAGGGTGCTCCCAGCCTCATCCAGCCTGGCCTTGGACACTGCCAGGGATGGGGCAGCCACAGCTTCTCTGGGCACCTGTCCCAGTGCCCCCACCCTCTCTGGGAAGAATTCCTTCCTGACGGCCCATCTCCATCTCCCTCTTCCCAGTTAAACCCGTCACCCCTTGTCCTGTCACTCCCTGACCTTGGGAAAAGCCCCCCCAGCTTTCTTGTACCACCCAGGCACTGGAAGGGGCTCTAAGGTCCCCCTGGAGCTTCCCTTCTCCAGGCTGAACCCCCCAACCCCCCCAGCCTGGCCCCATGGCAGAGGGGCTCCAGCCCTCAGAGCATCCCCGTGGCCTCCTCTGGCCTCGCTCCAACAGCTCCGTGTCCTCCTGCTGTTGGGGGCCCAGAGCTGGAGGCAGAACTGCAGGGGGGGTCTTACAACAGCAGAGCAGAGGGGCAGAATCACCTCCCTCACCCCTCTGGCCTCGCTGCTCTGGATCCAGCCCAGGATCTGGTTGGCTTTCTGTGCTCCAGTGCACACAGCCGGCTCATGTTCAGCTTCCCACCCCCCAACACCCCCAAGTCCTTCTCCTCTGGGCTGCTCTCGATCCATTCTCCAGCCTGTCCTTGTGCTGGGATTGCCCTGACCCAGGTGCGGGACCCTGCGCTTGGCCTGGTTGAACTCCAGGGGGTTGGCACGGTCCCACCTCTCCAGCCTGTCCAGGTCCCTCTGGATGCCATCCCCTCCCTCAGCGTGTCGATGATCCATGAGCAGCTCTAGCTGGAGCGGGAACCAGGACGCACATTGCGCTGGAGGACCTGTGAAACTGTCAGCAGGGATGGAACAGCCGGTAGCAGGAGATGGTGTTTACCCACGTTCCATGCATCCTGGGGCAGGCATTCCCACTGGAGCAGAGACCAGCATCTCCCCATCCCGTTGCAGCAGCCACCACGCTGACATCGAGGCTTCCAGGCCTGGGTGCTCCAGGCCTGGGAACTGAAGGGTTCCTGCTGACCCAGGCACCGCGCAGGTGGAAGACTCGAGGATCAATACTGTCTGGGACGCAAGGCCACTTGCGCAAACCCAAAGAGGGTTTGGTGTTTGTTTTTTTCCCTTCTTTTTCCAACACCTCTTTTCACTGTCTGTATTTATTCAACAAACAGCTTTCCTGGGGCCAGTGCTCAGCTCTCCAGGCTGCAGGCATGAGCTGAAAGCAGCCAACTGAAGGACCAGAAGAGCTTTTGGCTGGACCCTGTGGCCCTACCGATGCCTCAGCTCGGGGCAGCACAAGCCCGAGACCCTGAGCTGAGGCATCTGTAGGTGCTGCAAGCCCTCGAGAGGGGCTGGGGTGCCCCCAGTTCCCCTTCTTGGCCTCGCAGCACTCTTGCCAGGCACTAGGCCCACTCTCCACAGGGCTCAGAGCAACGTGGGGCTGGCTGCCCATCAGCCAGCTCTCCACTCGCTTCCTCCTTCCCAAACCCCAGCTCTGCCCTTTGCGGGGCTGTGTGTGCGCTCTGGACACCACAGGAGACACGGCGGACTCTGCCCACCAGCCCTGCCCCCTGCCCACGGGGGCATCTCCCAGTCCAGACTTCCCTGGACCTGAGAGTTGTCACTTCTGTCGCCTGGGCTGTGATACAGCCGGTCCAAGCCCCACAGGGCAGCTGCATCCCAATGGACATGAAGGTCCTGTTGATTTTGGGTGCCAGCCCCCCCAGGAGGGGTCCCAGCCCCTGAGGCCCCTCCCTGTCCCTGGCAGTTTGAGATTAGGGCAGAACACATTGTCGGGAGGGGCTGCCAACCACCTGAAAATGTGCCTTTTGCCTTTTCCAGGGCCTTAGGGTCAGAGGTTCCCCAGATGCGCAGGCCCCCATGGTCCCACAACACAGACCGTCCTCTCCACGCGTGCGGATTGTCCTGCTCCCACGGGAAACGGGACGCCTGGGTGCACCCTACAGCCCCTTCCCCGCCTCGCAGCAGGGATCAAGGGTGACCGAGGTTCTGGAATCCCACGGGGGCCACTCCCACCAGGGAAACACCGCAGGGTGAGGAGGTGCAGTCAAGGAAGGGTGATCCCCTGAGCCCCCCCTGCCCCCCAAACTGCCTGCCATGGGGCAAGGGCCCATGGAAGCAGGGTGTCCCAGCACACACACAGAGCTGCTCAGCCCCGCAGCCGGTGGCCCAGGTGGGAGCTGTGTATTTATAGCCCTAAAAGTGACTTTCCCGCTGGCCATGCACTTTGCTGGCGGGACAAGAGAGGGGGCGAGGGCTGCGTTCGCGTTAGGTGTCCCCTCTCCCCCTGCTGTGACACCACCCTCCTGCTGGGGTCCCCTGTTCGCTCAGGGGGCTTTGGACGGGGTGTCTCATACAGATGTGCCCAGCTGCCGTGAGATACTGCCGCACCGGTCCCACTGGGACCAGTGAGCCTGGCAGGGAGCCCACAGCCCCCCCGGCGCGGGAGATGCCATGCAGACAGCATCGACCCAGCGCTTGGGCTGTGCCCTTGGGCTGTGCCAGATCTGACACAGGGGGACACAGGGCTCCGCGAGGTGCTGTCCCCTCGGCCTCCGCTCTGCCCCTGCCACTATCAACAGACCCTGAAGCAAAGGTCCCCGCGCGGTGTGCCAGGGTGTACCTTGGCAGGGCCTGGCTCTCAGGGGAGGGGTGGGAATTCCTGAAAGCCCCCGCTGTTGCCTTGAAAAGGGTTAATTTTTAATTGCCGGTCTTACGGGCGGCTTCCAGCCAGCGGCCCCCGGGCTCGGAGGCACCGCGCTGGGCGTCTTCGGCTCGGCTGGTGCCCGGTGCCGGTCCCCCACGGCGGGGGCAGCTCGGGGGACCGGCGGCGCTTATGGCCCCGGGCGTCCCGTCCCGAAGGGAGATGAGCGGCCCCGGCGCAGCCCGTGGGACCGGGAGCGGCTTTGCCCCGCGCCACCGGGCGGCGCCCGCGGGCTGCGAGAGGAGCCGCGAACCGGGGCAGCGCCGCGACGGGCCGGGGGCAGCGGGGCCGGGGGCAGCGGGGCCGGGATGGGGCAGCGGCGCCGGGATGAGGCTGGGCGCGGGGGGGCTGTGCCGCGGCGCTCCCTCGCCCCTCTTCCCGTGTCGAGCGCCGGGGGAGCAGCCCATCCCGCCGCGGCGGGGTGAGGAGCACCGAGGGAAGCAGGGCCACCGACCTTCCCTCCCTGGCCGTGAGCCCTGGCCTCGTTCCCTTCCCACGGCTGGACCCTGCCCTGCCCAGCCACGCCAGCCCAGCGCCTCTGGCCCTCCACCCGTCCTTGCCCTGGCCGCCCTCTCCGTGCTGGCCCCCCAACCCCCGGTGCTGCCCACCCCGCGCTGCCCCTGCTCCAGCCCTTGCTGTGCTGCCTGCCCTGCTCCCCCGAGCCCACGGCCCCCAGCCTGCAGCCTCCAGCACTTGCCCCAGGGAAGAGGAGCCCGTGGGGAGGAAGATTTTCAGTGCCGGAGCCTGGCCTATGCCATGGCCCCCGTCGAGGGTCACGGCGGCTTTGGCACACCCTTGGCTGTCACCGGCGGCGCAGGAATGGGCGTTGTGGCATGACCCACGCTCAGGTGCTGGTGCATGAGGCCTCCGGGGGGGGTCCCTGCTTACCCCAGTCGTTGGCACCTCGAGGTCAGGTTGTCAGGTGCCACGCTTGCCCCACCGGACACGAGGTTGGAGGCCCAGAAGCCATGTGTGCAGCAAGTGCCGGGGCTGGGGGGAGCCGGGAGGGGGGGTATTTTGGTCAGGCCGGTCCCTGGGCTTTGCTTTCTGGGAACTGCTTAATCAACAACACACTTATGCAATGGGTGCAAGAACCACTCACGGCTTCGCGCTGACCTCTGGCCTAGATTTGGTGGGCCAGGTTGTGCGGGGGGGCACGCGGCTGCGGTGCGAGAGGGCAAGCAGGCAGGATGCTCTTGCTAAGCTGGAGGTGAAAGGGGGGTTCGTGGCGGTAGCCATGGGGGGCTGGTCAGTGCAGAGGGACCCTGGCAGGTTCGAAGGGATCCATCTCTTCAGGGAGACCCTGCTTCCCGGCCTGGAAAGGATGGTGGCTTAGAGGGAGTTCACCCTTTTGGCCACAACGCCGCCGCTTCTGTTTCATGTTGTGCCACCGCGCTGACACTGACCCTGCGGGTCTGCCAGGGAAAGAGGAATGCGGCACAGCACCGTGCCTCAGTTTCCCTTTTCCTATATGTGTGAAGCGATGGTGTGGCTGCTGGGAGGTGGCGGTGATGCAGAGGTTTTAACACCACCCCCCGCCCCAGCCTGGCAACTGGGCCAGTACCACTCAGCAATGCAGCTTGGGACTCCCCCCAGCTTGCTGCGGGGGGGGGCTGCTATCAGGCGGAGGGACCTGGTTCCCTCCATGGGGTGAAGGCAGGAGCAGCCCTGTCCTGTGGGGAATTTAACCTGCCCTAAGAACCAGAAGGAAACGCTCCGCTTCCAGTATGGGAAGGTGGAATAAAAGGCAGGGGAACGGTCAACGCGGTGCACATGTGAGAACGGCCACAAACGGATCATGTATCCAAACATTCGGGATGGGGGACTGACTATGTGTGTGCGAGGGCGTATGCGGGCGTGTAAGTACTACAGAGTGTCTGTGCAAGTGAGCGCGTGTGCCCTGTGAGCGTGCACAGGGCACCTGGGCCTGGATGAACGTGCCAGTGCTGCCCCCGGCCAGGGCTCCCGGGTCCTGTGGGAGCTGTGCTCGCGGGCCAGGTTGTGCCCACTCTTTCCTCCCTGTTGACATTCCTGGGCTATTCTGGGAGCTGCCAGCAGGCCCAGCCAGCTGAGAACTTTGCCCCTTGCGCTACGGTTGCATCATCTCCGGTGGGTGCTTTTTCCCAGACAGCCCACTCTGTTTACACGTCACCTCTGTGCTTGGCCAGCGCAGGGGCTCTGTGTAGTCGAGACCTTGGAGTCAGTGCTGAGCGGCACGGTGGGCACCGGACATGCCCGTAGGGCTGCAGGTTCCCGCTGCGCCCTCTGCGTTCCCTGCCCTGGCACAAGAGCGCCGGGCGCTCCCGTTCTCCCCAAAACACGGCACCTTGCGCCCCTCTGGGGAGGTTTCCACAGGCCCCGGGCTCAGGCCGTGGCACCTGGGGCCGAAGAACATCTTCAGGTTGACGTGGCTCTGGCTGAGCCTCACGAGCCCTCGATACGTACAAACAGCCGGTTTAATTTGGGGGGAGGAGGGAGCACAGTCTACACCCCCGGCTGGCCCTGCCCAGCTCTGTCCTGGGGTGAGGCTGGACCAGGTGGTCCAAAGGCGGGGCTCCGACCCCCAAACTGACCGCGTGGTGGGGGTGACAAAAGCCCAGAGACGTGAAGAGTCCCCAGGGAGCTGCAGGGGTCATCCTGGGAACCGCCCCTGATCCCTCCGGGGTCCTCTGTCAGGGACAAATGGGACTGACCCTGCTAGGATGGCTAAGGGGGTGCCCGGGGGGGGGATGCACAGGCTGTGGGGGCAGGTCTGTAGGCTCCGTGGGGCAGGGGAAGCCGGGATCCATCCAGGAGGCTGCTCCGGAGTTCGTGCTCCTCCACCCATCCAGGATTTGCCCCAGCCCTCGGTTCCCGCAGGATTTGGCCCGGGCAGAGGAGCTCAGCGCCCTGCTGCCCCGCGGGGTACCTGGCCAGGTCCCTCTGCGCCCGGGGCAGGCTGAGCTGCAGGCAGCGCCCGCGGGCACACGCGTGTGCAAGCCCCGTGGGCACACACCGCCGCAGGTACCTCTGCTTGTGCACACCCATATGCAGCCCCCCCGCGCACAGCCTCCACTCGTGTCCAGCCCCCGCGGTGCCCTCCGCGGGCCCAGCTGGGGTCGCAGATAGGTGCTCGCCCCCCCACCCTCGAGGGCGGTGCACTCCCGCGGGGACCCGACGGCCTCGCACGGGGCGGGGGGTGGGAGATAGCGCCCCCCTACTCGCGGGACCCCTTCCCCCGGGACAGCACGGGCGCCGTCCACCCCCCCCACCCCCATCCCTCGCCGCGGGGCGGGAGGGGGGTGCTAATCCCGGTAATCCCCCGCCCCAGCCGCGGCTCGACGGGACGGGACAGGCAGGTGAGCCGGCCAATGGCGGGGGGGGGCACCGGGCCCGCCCCCGGCCGCAGGTGCCCAAAGCGGGCGGGCAGCGCCGCGCCACTCCCGGTGCCGGCCCGGTCCGTCCCGTCGGTGGGGATGGCGGCGCGAGGCGCGGGCCCGTGGCTGCTGCTGGCGGCGGTGCTGTGCGCGGCGGCCGAGCCGCGCTGCCCGTCGTGCGCGGCGGGCGCGGAGCGGCGGCTGCTGGAGGAGGTGGCCAAGCGGCAGCTGCTGGAGAAGCTGCGGCTCCGCGAACGGCCGAGGCTCGCCCACGCCGTGCCCCGCGTCGCCGTGGCCCGCGCTCTGCGGCGGCTGCAGGCGGGGGGCGCCCGCCGGAGCCCCGACGACGAGGAACGGGGCTACGAGATCATCAGCTTCGCAGAGACAGGTGAGTGCGGAGGGTCCGCGAGCGGCCGGGCACGAGCCACGCGGTCACCCGCGCGGTCCCCCCGCGACGGGGCTGGGGTGTGCCGGACCGTGCCCGGGACCGGAGCACGGGGGGATGCTGGGCAAGCCGCCGTCGGGCCTCCGCCCTGCCCCAGGCTGGTGGGGACCCGCAAGGATGTGCAGCCCCTGAACCTCGGAGTGCTGCAGCAGCACTGGGGCTGGGGTCCTGGCCATCTGCCCCCTCACAGCGGGGTGGGGGTGCCGGGAGCCGTGCAGGCGGTGAGTAAACCGTTAGTTAATGCACCTGCTCTGCACCCGTGACCTCCCCGTGCTGCTGGGGCAGGAAGGCTCAGCCTGGGGGCAGGAGAGGTGGCCCCTCTTTTGCTCCTGCATTACTGGCCCCTTGGGACCCTACCCCTGAAGTGCTGCAATGCCTGTTCCCTTCCCAAAGGGTGGGAGCAGCCCCGGGTGCCTGGGACTCCTAGTACTTGGACTTGGGAGCTGCAAGGACAAGCTCGAGGGGACGGGGGGCTGGAAACGCTCTCCACCCTTGCACCGTGCGAGGAAAAGGGCCAGAAGGGTCAGTAAGAGCAGATGCCCCCTGCCCCATTCTGCCAGGCAGGGTGGGACAGTCCCCCATCCTAATTGCCCCCCCCCTCCAGGTAGTGCTTCCAAGGGAGGGAGGGGGACAGACTGAGGCCCTGGGGAGCGAGGGAATTTGTGCACTTTTCTTGAGAAGAGAGACCGGCTTTCGTGCAGAGGACGGTGGTGCAGCCTTCCCTTCCGTGGCATCCTGCAGCGTTCACCTCCTCACCCCTTTCTCCCCTCAGACCCCACCTCTCCCTCTGCCTTGGGGCTGCGGTTCCAGTTCAGCCGTACACAGGACCAGGACGTTCACATCCTGCAGGCTCAGCTCTGGCTCTACCTTCGAGTTCCCCAAGACCTGGCAGCCAGCCTCACCCTGAGAATCTTCCTGGCTGGCGGGGAAGGCGCTCTGGAGGGGGGAAATCGCACGCTGCTGAGCGAGCGGCGACTGAGCGCCAAAGGCAGCGGCTGGCGCGCCTTCCCCCTCCGGCCAGCCCTGCAGAGTTTCTTTGCGGGAGAGCGCAGGACCCTGCGGCTGGAACTGGAAAGCCGCGGGGACGGGGGTGACATCCCGGCGATAGTCAACGCCAGCCAGTCCCACCAGCCCTTCCTGGTGGCTGAGGCAAAGGTGCGGGAGCCAGGACACCGCGTCGCCAAGCGCAGCCTCCGCTGCAGCCAGAACTCCAACCTCTGCTGCCGCAAGGACTACTACGTGGATTTCCGAGACATCGGGTGGAACGACTGGATCATTAAGCCTGAGGGTTACCAGATAAACTACTGCGTGGGCCAGTGCCCTCTGCACGTGGCAGGCAGCCCCGGGATGGCCTCTTCTTTCCACACTGCTGTCTTCAACCTGGTCAAAGCTAACAATATCCAGGCGTCAGGGCACTCCTGCTGCGTGCCCACGCGGCGCCGGCCGCTCTCCGTCCTCTACTTCGATCGCAATAGCAACATCGTCAAGACGGACATCCCTGACATGATCGTCGATGCCTGTGGCTGTAGCTAGGTTTGGGGGAGCTGTGACGGGTGCCCCCCTCCTCCAGGACTGTCTCTCGGGGGGAGGGGAAGAGCTCCCTTGAGCTGGAGTCAGGCCATGATGCAATGGATCCCTTTGGGCAGGTTGGGAGGGAGGGACTCGTCAGAGGGAACAGGGGTCTGGGGGGACACGTGGGACAGGGGCATGGCCACACCACGCCTGGGTCTGAGCTACGAGCTGGTGACTGTGGGCATCCCTGCCCTGACCAGGAGCATCCCCCTGGTCCCAAGCTGGCCCTGGTGGCGGTTCCCCACTGTGTGTGGGGCGAGGAGGCCCTGCTATGGTCACATTCGGAGTGTCTGGTGAGAGTCTGGGACTCGGCCTCCTTGAGGGCAGTGGGATGCAGGGAAGGGTCCGTTTCCTCCGGGTGGGAAACGGGGACAAGAGACGGTCCCACTTTTTTATTTCCCCCTACTGTAACAAATCTTCCTGCATCAAACTGGGGCCTATTATGGGGGACAGGAGGCATGAGGCACAACTAACAGGCCTGGAAGATGAGGGTGGAGGGTATGACCTCATCACGAACCCCAAAACTGCCATGGCTAGGCACAGTACTCCCCTCCCAGGAGGGCATGGATCTGAGAAGGATGGCCTTGCTTCCTGGCCACGTCCTGTGGAGTCCCCCTTTCATTTCCCTGGGGTTTGTGCTTTTCCCCTGCTGCCCACCCCACCGGTCGGGTCTCTTCCAGCCCAGTAGCTCCTTACAAGAAGGTCTGACCCAGACTTTGCCTTTAAGATTGCACTAAAGGTACAGATTTTTTTGTACCTCTAGTTTTGCAGCTATGACTACTCTTACAGTAGAGGTTTCTGCAGCTGTTGGGACTCCCTGGTGCTCCATCCTGCCTACCCACCCCTCTACTGAAGATCCCACTCTGCCTTTGCCTTCCTAATACCATGTATGCAATGCACCCACACGGCCTGTGCTTTTAATTTATTTTAATACTTTGGTGCGGTGTTCTTCCCCAATAAATGGGTGAAAATTCAACATCCAGGCTCTGACTGCTTTCTTCTCGCACCACCTGTGTGGACGGGGTGGTGGGAGATGGTTCCACTCCTGCCCAAGCCCCCCGGGCTCTGGCTGGGGGGATGCTGGGCTCTGGGGCTGGAGCAGCAAGCCCGTAGCAGCCTGTGCTGGGAGGTGAGGGGGGCTGTGGTGTTTCTGGGGTTCCCTGGATGCACACTGAGACCCTGTGTGGGCAGGGATATGTGGGGGGCTCTTCCCTGCGGGTGGGCGACTTGGGGAATTAGGGCAGAGGCTGGGAACGGGGTACCACATCACTGGGGACTGGAGGGGGGTGGCCTGTAACGTGAGCAGGGACGAAGCTGTTTCCCAGCAGGACAGATGCTGCTCTCCACGTGGATCGGTCCCAAACAGAGCTCAAAATGCTACAGCTCTGGAGGCTCTGGCCGCGATGGGGTGACCTTAAATGGTGAGCCACAGCCCACCCCCAAATCCCGTGCCCCCACTGCAAGTACCAGGCATTGCACCCCAATCATGACCCGTAGGTCTCCCTGATCCCCTCTCATGCTCCCCTAAACACCACCCAGTGACCCTCAACCCCGCGGCAGCCGGAGTCTGGCGCTTCCCAAGCTGGTGCGCGATGGGGAGTCCCCTGTGTCATTTAGGGTGGGGGGTGATGCCCCCTGCTCATCCCTCTGGGATCCCGCATGGCTGGCCTGGGTCCTTGTTGCGCAAGTGCCCGCTCAAAGCTCAGTTTGGGGCTGTTTTATCTGGGGACAAACCCACTTGCTTTCCCAGCTTGGCCCTGTGCTGCACCCTGCAAGCGGACAAAGGGCAGCTTTCATCAGCCGGCCCCAGCGGGCATCCCCCCGGGCTGCGGGGGCAGCGGGGCCGTCACCCGCGCTCCCCAAAATATCTCCACCTGCGGGGCAGAGCTGACTGCGCCTGATGGATCCCTCGGCCTTCTGGGCACTCCCACGGCCCCCGCACGTGCGTTGGGGCGCCTCGTCGGTGTCGGTGCCCCCAGGAGCGTGTGCTGCCGTGCACGTGCTGAGAGCCGCAGCCGGGGGTGTTGGGTGATGTGCCCAGTGTGTTTATGGTCTCCCTGCTCCCTCCCCGTACCTGCACTCTGCTCTACCCAGTGCGATTTGGGGGGGGGCATCCCAAAAAGACCCCGCATACCGTGTTTTCCTTTGCCAGCAGCAGGGCGCTTTCCCCGTCGCAGTGTTTCCGTGGGTGGGTGGGTTGTCCACACGCGTGTGCGTGATGTGCTGACTCACTGACACACTGACACGCTGACCCACCAGCCCAGAACCGAGATGCTGAGCTGGCTGTGGTGGTACCGTTAAGCCTTTAATCTGGGCGATCATCTGGCCCTGCTCTGAGCCGCTTTAACTTTCCTAACCAGGAGGCCAAGATTAACCGTGGGGTGGGGGACGCGGCAGGGTGGGGGTCTGGCCGTTGAGACCTGCCCAAGCGTCATTTCCACCCGGGGGGACCCCAAGCAAAACAGACCTGGGCCTGTCTGGCCACGCAGATGACCCCTTGAGAAGAGGGGGGTGGTCTGGGGGGCAAGCCCTCAGCTCCCACGGGGTGTGGGTGGCCGGGCTGGCCCCGCGCGGTGCTCGGTGCCCGGGCGAGACTTTCCTGACCGCTTAGCCAGGGTCACACTCAGCTCAGGAGTAAATCTGCTGAGCTGCTTACACCTCTTACAAAACCGGCACGCAGGCAACCCCCCTCACCTGCATCCACCACCTTGGCCCTGCCTCGGGGCTGACGCTGTGGGGCTCGACCCACTGCAGCAGTCTGGGGACACCGCGGGACACAGCTGGCTGTTGTCCCCTCAAGGAGGGGCCTGTGCAGGCATTGTCACCTCCCCTGTGTGCTGGGGCCTCCCCGGGGAGCAGAGACACCCCTCCTCACCCCTCGCTGTGTTGGGAGTGGCTGGCAGGAAAAGGAACTTGTCTCGGACTGGGACAGTAGGGAGGGAAACTGAGGCAGGGAGCAGCCTTTTGCGGGGCTGGGAACTGAGGTGTATCCCGAAATCGCTCTCATACTGTGATCCCCGTGTTGTCCCTCGGCTCTGGGGGTCCCACGCAGTCGGTGGAGGGCGATTCCCAAAGCTGCGGCGCGGGTCACGCCGTTAAGCTACTCCTGGGGCGCGCTGGACGCCCGCGGTGCGTGGTGACACGCAGGGGCACTGGGAGGACAGGCTAATGCTGAGGAAGGCAGAGTGCCCGCAGCGGGGGGAGTTAAGCCCGCTAAGAGGCTCTGAGCTCAGGCGGGATGCGTGGCACAGCTCCCGTCCCCTGCGAGGCTCACGCTGGACACAGCATCATCCCGGAGAGCAGGATGGAGCGGGCAGGGGCAGCCGAGCGCTGGGGCAGGGGGAGAACGCGCATGCCCTCCCCCCAGAAAAGTGTCTGGGGAGCTGGGCGTGCACAAGGTGGGGCACACACTTCCCCTGAGCAGACTCGTCCCCCACGAACAGCCCTTTGCCAAGCCCCACTCCGAGTCCGGCCCCACACACCCCCAGTGGTCCTGCTGCCCTGCCTGCCCCAGGCTGCAAGGCTCGGTGAGATCCCCGGCGCGGTGAGACCCCCAGCGTGGTGAGACCCCCGGCGTGGTGAGACCCCCGGCGTGGTGAGACCCCTGGCGCAGTGAGACCCCCAGCTCGGGCCAGAGCTCTCCGTGGGCTGTCCAAGCGGGGGGGTCGTGGCTTCGGGCTCGCTTTCCCAGCAGCCAGGGAGTAGGGAAAAGGGGGTGGGGGCAGAGGTGCAGGAAGGAGCAGGGTCCCCAGGCTTCAGCGGGTCTTGGAGAGGCCATCCTGCCCCCCCGCTGCGCTGCGCTGGCACCGACACACGCTGTCACGTTCTGGCTGGGGACAGGTGGGCAAAGGCCACTTCCCTTGAAATAGCTGCTTGCACCCAGGGCCACCCTGGCTCTTCCCCTGCATTCACTCACCTGGCGCAGGGGGGAACTGACCTTCATCGTAAAAACAAACAAGGAAAAGCAGCGCTGCCGGGTGAGAAATCCATGTCCTCCTAACCCCTGCCCTCCCCATTCCCTGGAGCTCCCAGGCCCCTTTTCCCACTCTTGCTCGGACACCCACATCCTCTCCTGATGGGGGCAGGTACCACCATTGCCCTGCTTTCCCTTCACACGTGGCAGACCCTGGGTACCCCCAGACCCTGGATGGCTCCAGACCCTGGGTACTCCCAGACCCTGGATACCCCCAGATTCTGGACACCTCTAGACCCTGGATACCCCAGACCCTGGATACCCCAGAACCTGGATACCCCCAGACCCTGGATGCCTCCAGAACCTGGATACCCCCAGACCCTGGATACCCCCAGAACCTGGATACCCCCAGACCCTGGATACCCTCAGACCCTGGATACTCCCAGACCCTGGATACCCCCAGACCCTGGATACTCCCAGACCCTGGATACCCTCAGACCCTGGATACCCCCAGACCCTGGATACCCCCAGACCCTGGATGCTTCCAGACCCTGGATACCCCCAGACCCTGGATAGCCCCAGACCCTTGATACCCCCAGACCCTGGATACCCCCAGACCCTGGATACTCCCAGACCCTGGATACCCTCAGACCCTGGATACCCCCAGACCCTGGATACCCCCAGACCCTGGATGCTTCCAGACCCTGGATACCCCCAGACCCTGGATAGCCCCAGACCCTTGATACCCCCAGACCCTGGATACCCCCAGACCCTGGATACCCTCAGACCCTGGATACCCCCAGACCCTGGATACCCCAGACCCTGGATACCCCCAGACCCTGGATGCCTCCAGACCCTGGATACCCCCAGACCCTGGATGGCTCCAGACCCTGGGTATTCCCAGACCCAGGATACCCCCAAACCCTGGGTATCGCCAGACCCTGGATACCCCAGACCCTGGATACCCCAGACCCTGGATACCCCCAGACCCTGGATGGCCCCAGACCCTGGATACCCCCAGACCCTGGATGCCTCCAGACCCTGGATACCCCCAGACCCTGGATGGCTCCAGACCCTGGGTATTCCCAGACCCAGGATACCACCAAACCCTGGGTATCGCCAGACCCTGGATACCCCAGACCCTGGATACCCCAGACCCTGGATACCCCCAGACCCTGGATACCCCCAGACCCTGGATAGCTCCAGACCCTGTGAGCTGGACTCAGCTGTTTCAGGGGAGGGGGCTGTCTGTGCAGGCTGTCGAGGGAATAGGACCCATTTGGGGAAGGGAGCAGGGTGCTCTGCCATCTGCTTCCTGAGCTGCTACAGCCCCAGCAACCTGCTTGTACAGTGACACAACGGTGACATGGGACTTGACTGTGCCCCCACGGGGGTGGGGTGGCAGCTGAGGGGTCCAGATGGCCCCTGAGCGGGTCTCAGGCCCTGCTGTGCGCGTTATCCTCACGCCCTGCACCCCTGGAAGAGTTGATGCAGTGGACAAACATCTGCGGGGGGGAGGGGGGGGGATGCTTGAACTGGTGCCACACTGGGACACGGCTGGAAGAACTGCTGGGACAGCAGTCAGGCCACGGGCCGTGGGGCAAGCAGCCAGGGGAGCTTTGGGGTGGGAGAAGGCTTTTTGAGCCACAGACGTTGTGGCCGAACAAGGGGGGACCTGGGGGACCCCATCAGCGCAGCCCCAGGGGGACGGCAGGACACCCCAGAGGCTTGCAGGGTGGGGAAGCGGGAGGATTCCTGGAGGGGTGGGAGGGGCAGTTCAAGGGGAGGGAAGAGGCTGAAGAGCCCACTGGGGTCAGGCTCACCCCAGGGTCACTGGGGTCAAGCTCAGCCTGCACCCAGCACCTCTGGGTCTTCAGTGGGGGGCATGGGGTGCAGTTGCCCGCTGGGGGAAAGGCCCGGTGCCCACCTCCATCCAGCTGCCCCACTGCAGTGGGACCCTGGGGGGCAGGGTAGCGGGGGGGGGGGGGGGGCCCTGCAGGTGCCAGCCCCACGTTGTGGGTGAAGGTGGATGCGCGTCCCTGGCTGGAGGGACAACCCTCTGCCCCCCCGTGCTGCGCGCACCCAGACAAGGGCTGTAGCACCCCCAGACCTGCCCCCCTCCCCCCAGCCCTCCGAGGGGCCAGACACCCCCCCCAGCTCCATCTCTCGGGGGGGGGCACCCCAAACCCTGCTCTCCCCCTCCTGTCAAGGCGGGGTGATGTCCCCAGCCCCGCAGCGCCGGGGAAAGGCCCCACCGGCCCGTGGGGGGAGGTGAAGGGAGGGGGGGCTGGAACACCCGCCGGTACCGGCAGGGCGGCGGCTACGCCCGGCGCCACCAGGGGGCGCTTTCTGCCGCTCCGCCGTGCCCACCCGCGTGGGGGGTCCCGCGCTGTGCCCCCACACACACACACGCGTGTCACGGGGCGAGGTGGGGACCCACGCGGGATTGTCCTGTCCGGGGACCCTGCGGGGTCACTGCCACGAGCGTCTGCCCCGCCGGGGTTAACGCGCAGAGTTTCCTGTCGATTGCACCCCCCACCGGGGAACCCCCCCATGTATTTTCTCCCCCTCCCGGTATTTTCTCCCCCCCCCCTCCCCCCCCCCCCAAGCCGGCTCCTCGGCAGCACCCTGGGCACCAAGGGTCGCCGGGCCGCCCCCTCCTTTCACCCCTGCCCGGAGGGGGCTCTTGGGGGGCGATGTGTTCGCTCCTGCTGGGTGGGGGGTCCGGTGCTGGGTGGGGGGGGGGCCCTCTGCTCGTCGGGATGCCCAGAAGGGTCTGGGAGGTGTCAGCCTGACGCCCCCCCATCTGCCCACACACCCCCCCCCCGGCCACCCCAGGACGCGGAGCTTTGGCGATGGGAGGTGCTGGGCCCTCGGGGGGGGCGGGCTGGGCACGAGGAGGGTGGGCTCGGGGCGGGGGGGTGTCCTGCGCGTGCACGTGCTGTGCCCGTGCTCTACCCGCAGGTGTGCACCGTGCAAGGTGGGGCGCGTGCACGTGCGTCCGCTCGCACGTGCACGCGCGCGCGGGTGCTCGTGCCCAGGTACACGCGTGTGCCCACCCGCCATCGCGCCGATGTGTCCAGATGTTGCACGTGCGTGCGCGACGGCGCGCGGCTCCCCCAACCCCCCCCCGCGCGTGTGCGCGGGCCGCGCGTGTGCGCACCTGCGGGTGTGCGAGGCGCCCCGCGCGCGGGACCTCCGCGCCTGCACGGGCCGGGCGCGCGTGCCCCGCGTGCGCGCGTGTGCAGGATCCAGCCCGGGTTTTCGGAGTGGCTGGAGCCGGCGGCGCTCCCGGCCGGGGTCTCCGTCCCGAACGCGCTCGGCGCCGCCGCCGCCGCCCAAGTCGGCGGAGCGGGACCCGCCGCCCCGCGGCTCCGCCAGTTTCGCCGGGACGCGCCGCCCCCGCGGGGCTCCGGCAACTTTCTCCGGGTGCCCGGGGGGCGCCGTCCCGCCCCGACCGCCGGGTCCCGCTGGATGTGCCGCTTCTCGCCCGGACCGAGCCGCAGCCGGGGAACGGGGGGAGCGCTGAGCCGCGGGACCCGCCCGGGGCCGCTCGGAGGTAGGAGCCGTCGGGCGAGTCGGGGGCGGGGGTTCGGGGCACCCGCGGGGCCCCCGCGGGGCCCCCCGCGCCCCGGAGGAGCCGGGATGGCGCCAGACCCTCCGCCGGGCCGCGCCGGGGCCGTCCCGCTCCCGCGTCCCGTCGGCGCCGGGGGGAGCCTCGAGCGGGGATCCCGGCGGGGCGCGGGCAGGGAGCGGGGTCGGACCCTCGTCCTGGCTCGGCCGAGGCGGGTGCGGCGGAGGGGACCGGCCGGGGGGCGGGCAGAGCGCCCCGGCCCCGCCGCGCGCCCCGGCACGTACACTGCCGCTCACACCCGCGCCCTCACACCCACGCGTCGTGCGCCGGGTGGGTGGGCTGCCGGGGCCGCGCCGCTGCCGTCCCCGCCCGGGGAGGCTCCTCGCAGGCCGAGGGCGGGAGGGCTGAGCTGGGGCAGGGTGCTCCGGGGGCAGCCGCAGCTCCTCTCCCGCCCGGGTGGGGGATGCTGGACCGGGAGCACCGACGGGGTGGGAGTCGCTGCCCTGGCCCGGGTGTCGCAGCAGCTGCCGGACTGTCCCCGGGTGCTCTTGAGCGGCGAGTGGTGCCACCCGGCCTGCTGGTCCGAGGTCCTGCTGGTGCAAACTCCTGCTGGTGCAAACTCCTGCTGGTCCAAGCTCCTGCTGGTCCAAGCTCCTGGGCATCCTGAGCCCGCTTGCCCTGGGCCCGCTTGCCCTGGGCCAGTCCCAGTGGCCCTGACAGCCCCTTCGCGCGCTCTTGCCCCCAGCTGCTCTGTCAGGGCACGGAGCTGGCACGGAGCTGGCACGGAGCTGGCTGGCCCATCCCGCGCACCCTGCAGCTGGCGCAGCCGCCTGTATCCCCACCAGCGGTACCCACCGTTCCCAGGGCCCTGGGCAAGGCTCCGAAGGGAGGGGGGTTTGGCACTGGGACAGTGGGTCCCCTGCCCCCTGACAACCTGCCAGGCCGCGCGGGCAAGCATCTGGCGGGAGCGAGGTGCAGGGGGATTCTGCGTACCCCAAGGAGCCTCCCAGAAACCGCGACAAAGTGCCCAGGTCCCAGGGCACCTCGGCTTCCCAGCCCTCACCCCACGGGCCCTGGGGCTGCGCTTCTTCCCTCCTCGCGTGGGCTGTGGCGGAGGCCACAGAAGTGCCCCACACCTGGAAAACCGAAATCCGTGTAACAGCGCAGCTCGGAGGGACCGCGAAAGGCCGCCTGGTCCGGCCGTTTGTAGGAAAGGGAGCCCAGATGAGTTCATCAGACTCCTCCGGTGTTGGGGGAGGGCAGAGATGCCTTTCCATGCCGCTTGTGGGGCACCTTGAGTCCGTACCCTGTGCTGGTTCTGCGTGTCCGTCCGTCCTGCGCGCTCGCACAAGGACAGCGGCTGGCTTTAGCCCTCGGGGAGCTGGGGGCAGGGGGGTTGGGTGAGGGAGCTCAGCCTTGAGCCCCCCATCGCTGAGACCAAGCGTGACCTCTCTGGCACATGGCTCCGAGTGCCTCCGGTGCCCCTTGATGCTGACCCTTCGGCCGCCTCCCTAAAGCCTCCAGGACGGTTGGCTCTGTCGCTCCCTGGCTGGCACGAGGGGTCAGGGTCCCTAACCCCAGCGGGGGGCACTCAGCGGCACAGCGACATCCTCCGAGGATGGAGAGGCCAGCACCTGGGCCTCAGCGGGGCTGGGTGGCTGTGGGGTGTGCAGTGCTGCGTTTGGGGTCTGGGACCAGAGCTGGGGTCCCGTGCCCAGCCCTGGAAGGGATGTGGGGGCCCGGCAGAGGCTGCTGGATGCCCGGAGACCTGAGTTTCCCCCCGCTCTGCTCTGTAGGCAGCGCGTGGCAAAGCTGAGCCGGTGGGTGCAGCATCCCGAGGGTGGGCGTTGGGTTTTGGTGGAGGGGTGGGTTGGGGGAAGGGAAAAGGAAGCAGCTGGATGAGGTTTCTCCTTCAGAGAATCAGACCTGGGGGAACTTTCCCATGTGGCTAGGTCCGCTGTGTCCAGCTGAGGCAGACGCTGCCTCGGTGGGAGACGGGGGGTGGCGAAGGCACCTACTGTCCCCTCCCTGCCGCCGTGGGTGTTTGAAGCTGGTTTATTGGTGTCTGTGCACGGTGTGAGCTGGGTTGGTCCACGCTCCCTTGAGCCTCTCCTTAGCACGGTCAGTGTTAGTCTTAGAGCAAGGGTCTTTGAGGGCAAGGGGGTCTGCCCTGGAGCAGATCCACACCAAAACTTGTGCCTGGTAGGACCCCCACGTTCCCCAACTACCAGGGATCCCAGCACCTCTGAGGACACGGCAGGTACTGCCCGGAGCCCGTCAGCGCGTGCCCCCAGCTGCCCCGCGCACGCGTGGGCTCCCAGTATCACTTGTGGGTGGGCTTCTGGGCATCTGCTGGGGGGGGGGGGTCCCTCATCTCCCCCACGTTCCAGGGTCTTTTCTATCACAGAGAGAAGCACAAACGAGGAGCAGGTTGGGAGCTGACGCTGGCTGCTCTGGTGGGAGGTGGTGGAACGCACTCAGCACCGCGTTCCCTCGTGGTGCCGGGGCTGCCGGAGGCTCCCTGGAGCAGGGAAGTTTCCATCCAGGGGAGTGAGCCAGCACAGGCACCCTGTGACGCTGCCCTCGTGGGCTGGGGCAGGCGGGGGTTGACTCCGTCTCGGAGGGGGGGTTGTGTCCACCCTGGGTGAGGGGCGGGTGGGCTGGAAGACGCCAAGGTCCGTCTTGAGTGCCGCTGGGGATGCTGTTGGTGACACGGCGCCGCTCGGGACGCCGCCAGCTGCAGTGCTGGAGGGGCTCGGCCCCTAGTCCCCGGGGAATTCTCTCCCCCCCCCCAGTTCCGACATCCTGCACCGTGAGCGCACCCTTGCACATCCGAGCGCCTGCACACGCGTGTACACATGCACACAGGCGTGCGCACGCCTATACACGCATGGACCCGCGTGTGACACGGCTTTCACAACAGGGTATTTCCGGTGGTGTCTTTCCTTCTGGGCCCGTCCGTCTGTACCGACACTGGAAGAGGGAAACCTGGAGCGGCTGGTCGTAAGGGAGAACCATCCTTCAATCCTCCTGCACCCCCAGCATCCCCCAGGAGCTCGTATGTGCGCACACGTGTGTGCCGGGGGCCTGTTTGCGCGCGTGTGTGCACGTGTGCACGGTTCCCCCGTGTCCGTGGTACTGCACCCCCACCGTCTGCGTGCCCCGGTGTCTCTTGATACCGTCTCCTGGGGTTTAGCGATCCCAGGGCTGCGATGAATAAAAACGCCCGTTGGGTGGGTCCTTGGTGGGGCCGGGGGGATTCTTCTACAGAAACCCTGACAGGAGCAGAGCGCGTGTGCCCATCCCGATCCCCGTGGCACAGCGGAACCCTGCGGAAGCTGCGGGATAACAAGGTGAACAGCTGATAAAATAGCCGCCTCCGAGTGGGAACAAGCAGCACAAACAGAATCGGGTTTCAGCTCTGCATCTGGGTCTGAGGCTGGGGGGGGATGTTTCCAGATGTGGTGCATCCCCGCTCGGCCGGGATCTAGGGGGAGCAGAGCCCTGGCTGGTGGCTCTGGGCGACGGGCTTGCTGTGTGAGGACAGAGCAGGTCCTCACTCAGGGCACGGGGAAGCAGGTGTCTGAGCCACCCCGGGCAAGGGACTGCTGGGGACTTTTGGGAACAGCCCCAGGGCACTCCCACCACCCCCCCAGCCCCGAGGGAGAAGCAGCTGATGCTTCCTAAACCCCCCAGTGCTGCTTACCTTGCTCCATGCTCAGCATATCAAGAGGCAGGCAGTTCCACAGATCCCAGGGGCTGCTGCTGTATACCTAATCCTTTAACGATGCTGGAGCCAGGCCCTGCGCATCCTCCTCTTCCCGTCTTCCGAGGAATCCTGCGGGATGGAGCTGTCGGGGTGGGAACAGGCTCAGTGTGAACTACCCTGTCTGCAGCGGGAGGACAGATGAAACCAGCCCGCTGCCTGACACGGCCCGCCCTCCCCCCCCCGCACCGCAGGAGCTCCTGCACTGCAGCCCCTCTTGTGGGGGTGCCCCCCCGTGTAACACGCACTGGGTTGGGGGTGATGCCTTGATGCCGTGGGCAGGGGCTGTGGCTGGCAGCGGGTCCCACAGCCACGACCCAGAGCTGGGATTTTGTATGGGTCACACGTGTCTCGTTTTGCCATTCCCAGCACTGGGAAGGAAGGGGGAAACATAAAAATTCCTTATAGCAGCTGCTGCCCTGTGTGCACCCACGTCACCCCCACCCCAAAACATTGCCCCCACCCAGATGCCAGCCCAGCGAAGGTAGGGGGCAGGGAAGTGGCTTTATGGGAGCAGTTTGCAGGGGTGGTGCGTGCTGGGGGCCAAAGCAAACAACACGTGGGTCCCCAACAGTTTGCCTGCCCTGGGACTACCTATCAAGCGTCCCCACTGCTGCCCCACTCGCCACGGCTTCCTGAGCGGCTCGGCTTGTGGCTGGGGGCCGGCGGTGCCCGCTTCGCGGGGGGAGCAGGCGCAGGGAGCTGTGAGCCTGCACCCTGCAGCCCTCCCCGCTGTCTCTGCCCTGGGATGCGCTGGAGACCGGGCGGGCTGGGATGCTCCCCGCACCGGCCTGCCTTCCCCAGTTCCCACAGCACACGCGTGTTGTTGGCGTGTGTTAACGTGTCAGAGCGTGGTCATGAGTGGGCGTGGATGCGTGTGGGAGCGAGGGGGCTGCGCCCCTGCCGTGGTGAGGTGTAGGGGGGGGACGGGGGGCTGGACCATGCAGGAGGCCGTGCTGCTGGCGGGGTGGGTGGGCAGGGGAGGGACCTCTGGTCCTTACTGGAAGCGCTGCCCAGGGCAGAGAGGAATTTTGGCCTGGGGAATGAGGATGTTTTGTTTTCTGAGGGTGGCAGCTGGGGCTGGGGGGGGGTAGAACCGAGGGGAGGGTGTCCCCGATCTGTCCTGGCGTGGATGTCTCTGCCCCTTTCCCTCCACATGTGTGTAAACTTCCCCCGAAGCCGGTTCTTTGCCTCATCTTTTCCAGGCAAGGGACCACCATGGAATGAGCCCGGCAGCCCACACCAGCATGGGATCACGACCCTGCATCGTCCCCTTTCAGACCCCCTGAACCCGAAGCGATGCGCTTTGTGGCAGCTGCGGTCCTGGGCAGATTAGCTGCCCCATGCAGGGGGGCTTGGGCTGGCCCTAAAGGCCCGGCCTAACCGCGGGGTCAGATGCATCGCAGGGCAGCTGAGCGGGAGGTCTGCGCACAGGGGCTGCTGCCGGCACTTGGGGGGGGGGCAGGGGGAGCAGGTCCCAAAAAAGGGGCTGCTTCCTCCGGGTGGGGGAGTTTCACCATCTCTGCTGCACCATCAGCAGCTTTTCCCTACTCCCAGCGCTGGGGGGGGGCTGTACAGCACACAGGATGCTGGGGAGGGGGCAGACCCCTCCTGGCCCGGGAGGCAGCTAGGATGTGTCCCCTCCATCCCGGAGTGTCACTGGCAGGGGGGAGCGCTGGCTCCCCGTCACTCTGCCGTGACCCTGCCGAGCTGCCCCGGCCGCGGCCCTGTCCGAGCGGCCGCCCCGGCGCGGGGGGGCAGATCTGACGCCAGAACAGTGTTTTTCCTAAGGTCCCGTGGGGTTCAACCAACGGGGCGCGCGGCTGACCTTGGGTCACAGGCGGCGTAGGGGTGTTGGCAGGGCCCCCTGCCCGTGGCCTGCCCCGGGGCTGGAGCCCACGTCCGAGGGGGTGAGCCCCCCGGGGCCGCTCCCCGCCCTAGCCCCTGCCATGCCGCTGGACCCCGCTCACTTTCTGCTCTGGCCCCCCCTTGCTCCCTCGGTGGGTCAGGGTTTGGGGTGACGGGGCCCGCAAACATGCAGCGGCTCCCCTGGAGCTGCTGCTGTGGCTCCCAACATGCACATGTAGGCATGTGCACATGCGTGTTCCATACATGCAGGCATGCACACATGCACGCTCCATATGTGTAGATTTGAGCAAATGCACGCTCCATACATGTAGACTTGAGCAAATGCATGCTCCATACGTGTAGACACGCACAAATCCACGCTCCATACGTGCAGACACGCGCAAATCCACATTCCATATGTGTGGACATGCATAAATCCACATTCCATACGTGTGGACATGCATAAATCCACGCTCCATACATGTGGACACGCACAAATCCACGCTCCATACGTGCGGACACGCACAAATCCACGCTCCATACGTGTAGACATGCACAAATCCACGCTCCATACGTGTAGACATGCACAAATCCACGCTCCATACGTGTAGACACGCACAAATCCACATTCCATACGTGTGGACATGCATAAATCCACATTCCATACGTGTGGACATGCATAAATCCACATTCCATACGTGTGGACATGCATAAATCCACGCTCCATACATGTAGACATGCACAAATCCACGCTCCATACGTGCAGACACGCACAAATCCACGCTCCATACGTGCAGACACGCACAAATCCACGCTCCATACGTGTAGACATGCACAAATCCACGCTCCATACGTGTAGACACGCACAAATCCACATTCCATATGTGTGGACACGCATAAATCCACATTCCATACGTGTGGACACGCATAAATCCACGCTCCATACGTGTAGACACGCACAAATCCACGCTCCATACGTGCAGACACGCACATAGCCACGCTCCATACGTGCAGACACGCACAAATCCACGCTCCATACGTGCAGACACGCACAAATCCACGCTCCATACGTGCGGACACGCACACGTGCAAGCACGCAGGCAAACACAATCCGTGAGTACGTACCCACCAGCAGCCCCCTCCCCAAAACACGGTCCCACACGGCCCCACATCCCCCTCCACGCGTGCAGACACACGTGGCCAGGCCTGCGCGTTCACGCACGCGCGTACAGAAACCCAGCTGCCCCCGCCGAGGCAGGACTAGGGCCCTCCCCATGGGCCCCCCACGCGGGGGGCTGTGCCGGGCGGGTTGATGGATGGTGCCACACACAGTCGAGCGCTGCTGGTCTATCGGATCTGGGATCGCTGCCGCACACGGGCTAATCCAGCCCTGACATCACATTCCTCCACAGTGGGACTCCGGGGCGGTTAACCCTGCCGGGGCTGGGCCTGGGGCAGGAGATGAGGGGGACAGCGGCGAGGCACGGAGCCCCCCCGCCCCTGTGTGCCGGGCTGGATGGCACCCATCCCGCTGCACCCGCTGCCGCGGGCTGGCCGGCTGCGGGGATGTGGGGCGGGAGTGGGGAGCGATCCTGGCGCGAGGCGGGAGTTGGGGTGGGGGTCTGCCCTGTGGGAGGGGGTGCAGCCCACCTCCTCCTCCTGCTGGTGGGTCTCCTAAGGGTGTGTGAGTGCCCACATCCCGCTCCCCCACCCCTGGGTGCAGCCGTCCCGTGGAACGAGCTCCCTCCATCCCCTTTCCCTTCTGCGCCTTCCCCTCCCTCTCCTTCCCTTTCCCCCTCCCCGTTCCCCAGTGTCCTCAGGAAACTGGAGCCAGATGACAGATTTTAGATGTGTTTGCAGGAAATAAAAGGCAAGGAGCTTGGGGGGGGGATGGGGGGCGGGGGGTGGCCAGTCCTGACCCCCTCCTGTGTGGGGTTTTGGTGTCTGGAGCCAGCCCCGCTTGCGCTGCTCCTGCTGCTGGCTGCGCTCCTTGTTTTCTTGGCAGAGAGGAGGAGGAATGTGTTTCAGTTTGAGTTTCTTGGCAGGAGGAGGCCGAGGGAAGATTCCCCTCAATCCCGGCTGCGCCTGGCTCTCAAATTTATGCCCATAGGCTGCGACTTGGGTGGGCCGCGGCGGTGTGCGGCAGGCGGGGGAGGCGAGCGCGGCGGTGGGGGAGCCGGGGGCCGGTTCCCATTGGCTCTTTGCATCCCTGGCCCCCCTCCAGCTTCCCCCGCTCAGGGGGCCGCCGGGGTCTGGGGAGCCCCTGCGGACCCCGTGGGCTTGGGGGGAGCATCCTGCAGCTGGGACCTGTGGGCCCAGGGCACTTTCTGCCTTGCATAACCCCCCCCCCAACTGGTGCTCAGCAGGGGGAACGTGCAGCATCGCAGAGCCGTGTCGCTGCCGTCGCCGCCGTCGCCGTGTCGTGCCAACCTCCGGGCTGTCCCGGCGGGAATACCCAGCCCTTGCCAGGCGCAAACTCTTCCCTCCTGCTGGACCTAGGAAGGAGAGGGTGTCTTGGCACAGCAGGACCCCCACCCTCCTGCTGTACCTGGATGGCCAGAGATTGGGGTGGGGGGCACCAGAGCCCCGCTGAGCTGCCCCCAGTCCTGCGTGGCGGGTGCCGGAGGGGGCGCGGAGGGGGTACCCACTCTCCCAGATGGCCGCGGGGCAGGGGGGCGACGTGCTACGCGCCTGCGCGTTCCCCACGCGTGGTGGGATGCTGCGCGTGCGCCCACGCGCGCTCCGTGCGTGTGTGCCGTCTGCAGGCACATGCGGCTCTGCCTGTGTTCCGTCTGACATACGTGTTCTCCCGTGTGCGCGCCAGCACGTGCGGGTTGCGTGGTGGGCCCTGCGGGTGTGCATAGGTGTGCTCTGTGAACGTGCGTGTGCGCGGGGGGGTGGTCACGGCGGGGGCTGGCACAGCTGTACACGGCAAGGCACCGCGTCCCCTCGGACACCGCCGGCGTGAACGAACCCTTTTCCCGGGAGCGGGAGGTGCCCCGTCTGCCTGGAACTGGGAGCAGCAAGTCCCCAGTCCGGGGGGGCAGGGGGCTGGTGGTAGCCCACTGGGCCCAGGGCAGACCCCATGGGCCCACTGCTGCATCGGGTGGGAGTCTGGACAGGCACAGCCCCCCTCCCCTTTGGGCTGGGGTGGCCACATATGGCTCCTGCACTGTTCTCATATAGGGCAAGGGGCTGGGGGGCTAAGGCTGGGGGCCCGGGGGCTAACGCTGTGGGCCCAGGGGGCTAAGGTTGTGGACCTGGGGACTAAGGCTGTGGGTCCAGGGGGCTAAGGTTGTGGGTCATGGGGGGCTAAGGTTGTGGCGCTGGGGAACTAAGGTTGTGGGTCATGGGAGGCTAAGGCTGTGGGGCTGGGGATCTAAGACTGTGGGCCCAGGGGGTTAAGGCTGTGGGTCAGGGGGGCTAAGGCTGTGGGGCTGGGGGACTAAGGTTGTGGGGCTGGGGGACTAAGACTGTGGGCCCAGGGGGTTAAGGCTGTGGGTCAGGGGGGCTAAGGCTGTGGGGCTGGGGGACTAGGGTTGTGGGTCATGGGGGGCTAAGGCTGTGGGGCTGGGGGACTAAGACTGTGGGCCCAAGGGGCTAAGGCTGTGGGTCTGGGGGGCTAAGGCTCTGGGGCTGGGGGTCTGTGGCTGTGGGACTGGGAGGTTAAGGCTGGGGGGCTGGGGGGCTAAGAAGGTGGGTCTGGGGCTCTGAGGCTGTGGGGCTAGCGCGGGGCTAATACTGGGGTGCTGGGGGGCTAAGGCTGTGGGGCTCGGGGCCTAGGGCTGTGGGTCCAGGGGTCTAAGGCTGTGGGTCTGGGTCAGCCTGGGGAGCTCCAGTGGCGATTCTCGGGAAGGAGACACGGGTGGGGGGGGCTTTGGCTTTGCTGAACTCCAACCCCCCATCACCTCCTGCCTCTCCAGACATGTGCCAGTGTATGTTCACACGTATGTGTGTGTGTGCACGTGTGAACAGCTGCGTGCACAGGGGGCTGGGGGCTGGGGGGGAGGCGGGGGGGGGGGGCTGTGGTTGACAAACTTCCACGCGGGACCTACGAGCCGTCTCTTCCTCCGATGTTGTGGCTGGGGTGGGGGCTAATTCCCCAACCCGTGGGGCGAGGGTGATGTCCAGCAGGTAAGAGTCTGCCCCCCCCCAGCCCCAATTCCTACTCCTCTCTTTCCCTCGCCTGCCCCCAGCCCCCCCACCTTCCCGGGTACCTCCCTCCCCCTTCGCCTGCCCTGCTGCCCACCCCCCTCCATTCTTCCTGGCTGACACTCTCACAAAGCCCTGAGACGAGCTTTCAAAGGGGCAACTCATGCGGAAGAATTGCTGCCCCCCGCTTCCCCCCCACCCTCACCCCCACCCCCCACCCCCGTCCCGTCCTCCAAACGCTTTCCCAGCGGGGTGAGGGGCTCCCGCTCCCCCAGACCCCTCGGTTGGGGCGATTCTCCGCAGGGGGCAGGAGGCTTTGCTCCCACCGCCACCCGCACGGGCCCCTGTGAGCCCCCCGGGGGTCGTGGGGCAGGAGGGTGGGCGCGGGCGGGGATGGAGCTGCGGGGCGGGAGCCGGGTGCCCAGGCCGAAGGCACCGCCGCGGTGACAGGCCGGGGGCAGAGCTGGCAGCGGGGGCCGGGCACGGGGCAGGAACCTGCAGGCAGCGGGCTGGGCCCAGCGCCGTGGGCAGGGGTGCGACGCGTGGGTGGCACAGGGCAGGGTTTGGCCCTGCGGGCAGGGTGGGGGCACACGGGCGGGGCTGGGTGGGACCTGCAGATGCGGCAAGGACCCATGAGGAGGGCAGAGCAGGGTGCCAGCTCGGGCCCTTTGCCCCATGGTTCCCGCCGTCCGTGCCTCAGTTTCCCCTTGCGGCGTTGGGGCTGGCAGTTCTTCACTCGCGTGCGCCTGGGGGTGGGTGCCTGAGGGTGTCTGGGCGGTGGGCTTGGGACCCTCCTAGTGCACCGAGGGCACCTCGCTGGGTCAGTGCTGGGGGACGCTCGTGAGGGATGACCGCAGGGTGCTCTGCGGTGTCACCCGTCGTGTGGTCAGACACAGGATCCTGGGCTGGATGCAGAGCAGTGTGGCCAGGGGGGTGAGGGAGGGGATTCTGCCCCTCTGCTCTGCTCTGGGGAGACCCCCCCTGCAGTTCTGCCTCCAGCTCTGGGCCCCCAACAGCAGGAGGACACGAGGCTGTTGGAGAGAGGCCGGAGGAGGCCATGGGGATGCTGCGAGGGCTGGAGCCCCTCTGCCCTGGGGACGGGCTGGGGGAGTTGGGGGGTTCAGCCTGGAGAAGGGAAGCTCCGGGGAGACCTTAGAGCCCCTTCCAGTGCCTGGGGGGCTACAGGAAAGCTGGGGGGGGGCTTTTCCCAAGGGCAGGGAGGGACAGGACAAGGGGTAACGGGTTTAAATGGAAAGAGGGAGATGGAGATGGGCCATCAGGAAGGAATTCTTCCCGCAGAGGGTGGGGGGCACTGGGACAGGTTGCCCAGAGAAGCTGTGGCTGCCCCATCCCTGGCAGTGTCCAAGGCCAGGCTGGATGAGGCTGGGAGCACCCTGGGCTGGTGGGGGGTGTCCCTGCCCGTGGGGGGGGTGCTGGGTGGGCTTTAATTCCCTTCCCACCCAAACCGTCCATGGGTGGTGGCTGCCAAGCCAGATGCCTGCCAGTCCCGTTCCTCTGCCCGGGGACCCCCGTTCGTGTCTGTGTCTCCAATCGGGGGGGGTCCGGGTTGCCCCCCCTGCGCTGGGCAGTGCCCCTGGGACGTGCCTCCACCGCGGGGGCGGGGGGCTGTGCCAGGGGGTTTGCGCACCCCGGGCAGGTGGGTGCGGGGTCACGGCAGGAGGTTTCAGGGCGGGGGGGTGGGGGTGGGATGGGGCGGGGGGAGCCCCGGGGGTACCTCGGCGGGGGGGGGGGGGGGATGCTCAGGCCGTCCCGCAGCTGCGCTGTGCTGCGGCGCCCCCTGGCGGGCACGGGGCGCGCTGCCGCCGGGCGCGGGGGTCGCGGGGGGGGGCGGGGGGGACGGGACACACACACGCCAAGCCCACCCTTGTCCTCCCCAGGCCCCGACCGGCTCCAGCCCCCCGGTGAGGACCAGATGCGCTCCTGAGCCTGGCCAGGCCCCGCCGCGACATGTTCAACCCCATCAGCCCCCCCGGCTACAGCGAGCACTGCTGCCTGCGCCCCCCCCCCGGACCGCCCCCCCCTGCCCCAGGGCCACAAGGTCGGTCGCAGCCCCCTCGTCCAGGCCAGTAGCCCCCTCGTCCAGGCTAGTTGCCTGGGCCCGAGTGATGCCTGGCACGGGCGCGAGGGTCGCCTGACCTCAGGTTCAGGCCTTGGGTTCTGGGGTGCTCTGGGGGGCACCCCCCACCCCAACGCGTCTTCCCCTTCTCCAGGGCTCGATTTCCCCTTGTGCCACCAGCCCAACCTCGTGGGCAGTCACCGTGGCTACGGGCTGGTGCCCGGAACCGAGCACCCAAGCAGTGGTGATGGTAAGTCTCCGCTTTGGGGAGGGCGTGGGGCAGGTGGGGGGGGGTCTGCAAGGGGTTTAGGCCTCTCCTGAGGTCTGTGTTGTGTCGGGAGAGCGGGATTTGGGTGCTGGGGGGATGGGGACAGTGATGGCTGTGGTGAGGGAGGGCACTGCCGGGGCTTCTCGCTGTCACCGCGATGCTCCTGTGAGCAGGAGGGGTGCGTTGGCTTTGCCAAGGGACCCTTTTCTGGGAGGATGCCGGCCGTAGCAGGGAGTGTCAAGGGGTTCAGGTGCCCCCTCGGACCACGATGGCTGCGGCAGGCGGGGGGGGACACAGTCCAGAGCCCGAGGTATACACGGGGAGAGGTGTGGAGTTGGCAGCGCCCGGGCAGCCGAGGGGCACAGCGAACCGCGCCGCCGGCCGGCCCAAGGGGGGTTGTCCCGCTGTGGTCAGCCTTGGCGTGGCCTCGCCTCGAGCGCTGTGCGCACCCCGGGCCCCGCCGCTTATGACGGGCGTCACACGCATCCGGAGGGGTGCAACGGCGCGGTGACGGGGCTGGAAGGGGCAGCGGAGGGTAGGGGGTGTGTGGTGTGGAGAAAGGAGGGTGAGGGGCCATCCCGTCCCTCTCGGCAGCTTCCTGAGGAGGGGGAGGGGGCGGTGCTGAGCTCTCCTCCCTGGGATCCGGTGGTGGGACACGTGGGGATGGTTCAAAGCTGCATCAGGGGAGGTTCACACTGGACATTCGGAAGGGTGTCTTTCCCGAGGGTGGTCAGTCCCTGGAAAAGCCTCTCTGGGGAGGTGGTCGATGCCCCCAGCCTGTCAGGGTTTAAGAGGCATCTGGACAATGCCCTTAACAACGTGCTTTGACCTTTGGTCAGCCCCGAATCGGTCAGGCAGTTGGACCAGATGATCACTGTAGGTCCCTTTAACTGAAATATTTGATCAAATCTCTTCTCTTCTCTTCTCTTTTCTCTTCTCTCTTCTCTTCTCTTCTCTCTTCCCTTCTCTCTTCTCTTCTCTTCTCTTCTCTTCTCTTCTCTTCTCTTCTCTTCTCTTCTCTTCTCTTCTCTTCTCTTCTCTCTCTTCTCTTCTCCTCTTCTTTCTCTTCTCTCTTCTCTTCTCTTCTCTTCTCTTCTCTTCTCTTCTCTTCTCTTCTCTTCTCTTCTCTTCTCTTCTCTTCTCTTCTCCTCTTCTTTCTCTTCTCTCTTCTCTTCTCTCTTCTCTTCTCTTCTCTTCTCTTCTCTCTCTTCTCTTCTCCTCTTCTTTCTCTTCTCTCTTCTCTTCTCTTCTCTTCTCTTCTCTTCTCTTCTCTTCTCTTCTCTTCTCTTCTCTTCTCTTCTCTTCTCTTCTCCTCTTCTTTCTCTTCTCTCTTCTCTTCTCTTTTCTCTTCTCTTCTCTTCTCTTCTCTTCTCTCTCTTCTCTTCTCCTCTTCTTTCTCTTCTCTCTTCTCTTCTCTTCTCTTCTCTTCTCTTCTCTTCTCTTCTCTTCTCTTCTCTTCTCTTCTCTTCTCTTCTCTTCTCTTCTCTCTCTTCTCTTCTCCTCTTCTTTCTCTTCTCTCTTCTCTTTTCTCTTCTCTTCTCTTCTCTTCTCTTCTCTTCTCTTCTCTTTTCTCTTCTCTTCTCTTCTCTTCTCTTCTCTTCTCTTCTCTTCTCTTCTCTTCTCTCTCCTCTCCTCTCCTCTCCTCTCCCATCCCATCCATCCCATCCCATCCCATCCCATCCCATCCCATCCCATCCCATCCCATCCCATCCCATCCCATTTCCATCTCTCACTGTATCAGAAGCTACCTGGCCCGCTCAGGGTGCTCCTCCCCAGCTGCCCCCCTCGGGGTGCTCACTCCCCCAGGCTCCAAAGTACCAGACTTGTGTCCCTGGGGGTTTCCTTCAGCCTCCTAGGACCCATGCTGAGAGGAGTGCCCCCCCCTCTGCTGCCATCCCAGGCTCCCGGTTCTCGACGCCCCGTGGCGCAGGCAAACTGGGCAAGAAGCGGGCACTGTCCATCTCGCCCCTGTCAGACTCTAGCATTGACCTGCAGACGGTGATCCGCACCTCGCCCAACTCCCTCGTGGCGTTCATCAACTCCCGCTGCGCCTCTGCCAGCGGCTCCTACGGCCACCTCTCCATCAGCACCATCAGGTGGGCAGCAGACCCCAGCCCCGCTGGCATGCGTGCAGCCCGTCAGGCGGGGAGCCTGAGTGCCGATTCCCAGCTTGGGGCGAGGGCTAGGGAAGGCGGGAGCGGCGTGGGATGGGGGGTTAGGGAGGGAGTGGCTGGGACGTGGGGCATCTGGGGTCCCTGGCTCCGAAGGCCTGCATTTCTGGTGTCAGCTGCTCATCCCTCTTGCTCTTGGCAGTCCGTCGCCAGGGTACCAGAGTCCACCGGGTCAGCAGAGGGGCCAAGGCCACCTGTACGGCCACACCCCCCCGGGTAGCTCCCACGAACACCTCTCCCCCTGCCCGGGGCTCCTGCACCATGCTCCGGCGCGTGGGACCCTCAAACACTGCCAGGTAAGGGGGTGCATCCCTATAAGCGGTGGGCCCGCGGGCATCTCGGTGCTGACTGCTTTCCGCTCCCCCTGCCCTGGCAGCAGCTGAAGTTGGAGTGGAGCCTGAGCAGCCCGCTGACTGCCAAGTACCCCGAGGAGAGATCCGAGGGTGACATCTCCAGTCCAGCTTCCACAGGCACCCAGGTACTCCCCAGGCCTCGAGACACCCCCCCAGCCTCCCCAGGGCTCCTCTCTGGCACCACTCCCAGTAACAGGGAGCACGAGGGGTCGTCCCCTGGAGTGCTTGTCTGGCTGTGCTCCCCCAGGACCCCTTGCTGGGAATGCTCGATGTTCGGGAAGATCTGGAGAAGGAGGATGGGAAACCCGAGTCTGAGGCTGTGTATGAAACCAACTGCTACTGGGACGGCTGCGCCAAGGAGTTCGATACGCAGGAGCAGCTGGTGCATGTGAGTTAGGACCTGCCGAGTCCACCCAGACCCGGAACCTGCCCCCTCTGTCAGCCCACCGCCTGCAGGCTCCTATACGGGGCTGCTCCCCCCAGCCCCCCGCGCTCCCAGAACTCGCCACCCAGGTACAGGATGTCGGGAGTTGCTCCTGAGGAAGGGAGGGATGTGCACCCTCCACTTCTTGTGGGCGAGTTCTTTGGGACCCCCCCTGCACCGTGTCCCTAGCCCTGGCCTCCCTCGCCCCTGGGGCAGCTCTCCTGAGCTACTGCTGCATCCAGACTCCTTCCTGTGCTCTTTGTCTCCCTCCAGACACTCCAAGGCTCCTATATCCTCTTGTCCACCCCTCAGACCGCCTTAACCCCTGTGTCTTCTCTTGGCCCTCCCAAAATAGCCCCCAGCCATCTCCGGTGTCCCCTGCCTCCCCCAGACACCATCTGGCCACTGTTTTCCCCCGACCTCTGGTGCCTCCACCCCCCCATCCCCATCCCCATCCCTCCATGTCCGTTTCTCCCCGAGACACCCGTCTCCCCCTGACCCCGGGCACCCTCCCCAGCGCCGTCAGCGATGCCGCTCTCTCCTCAGCACATCAACAACGAGCACATCCACGGGGAGAAGAAGGAGTTCGTGTGCCACTGGGCAGCGTGTTCGCGGGAGCAGCGGCCCTTCAAGGCTCAGTACATGCTGGTGGTGCACATGCGGCGGCACACGGGCGAGAAGCCTCACAAATGCACGGTGAGCTGCCGTGCGCCCGCGCAAAGCCTCGGCTAAGCCGGAGCGGGGGGGGGCAGCAGGGCAGGGCGCCGCGGGGCGGGACATGCGGTGGGGAGAAGGGCGGGGGGCACGCAGGGCGGTCAGGCGCATGGCGGAGTGGGCAGAGGGGCACCGCGAGGCAAAGGGGTATGGCCAGCGCGTGGGGCCGCGTGGCCAGCGTGCGGGGGGGTGGCACAGCGTAGGGCAGAAGGGGCGGTGCGCGGCGTGGGGGTGATGCGCGGGGTCTCACGCCGCTCGCCCCTGCAGTTCGAGGGCTGTAACAAAGCCTACTCGCGCCTGGAGAACCTCAAGACGCACCTGCGCTCGCACACGGGTGAAAAACCCTACGTGTGTGAACACGAGGGTTGCAACAAGGCCTTTTCCAACGCTTCCGACCGGGCCAAGCATCAAAACCGCACTCACTCCAACGAGGTACGGACCCCCCCGGGCTCCCCACATGCCTCCTCATTGTCCCACGCTCCGTAAACTCCCTGCATCCTGCTTTCTGTGTGCCCCAACTCCCTCCTCCCCTGCTCTTACGAAGGACGGATCCTGCTCCCCTCCTTGGTCACCAGCATTCCCACCAGGACCCCTTTACGCCCTCCCCGCTCCGCTGGAGCACCGGCCTTGCTCCCCGTGGCCTCCAAGGCCCCGCTGTAGCACCCACCCTCCCGGGGGACTCGGCCCCCTTGATCCCTTCCCACCCTCCGTTCCCAGGCTGACTCGAGGGGGAGGGGGATTTATCCCATGCCGGGATGGTTCCTTGCTGGGAGGGGGGGTCTCCGTTCGGAGCGAGCGCCCTCCCTGCCGCTGTTCCCGCCAGAAGCCCTACGTGTGCAAGATCCCAGGCTGCACCAAGCGCTACACAGACCCCAGCTCCCTGCGCAAACACGTGAAGACGGTGCACGGCCCCGACGCCCACGTCACGAAGAAGCACCGAGGGGACGCGGTGCCGGGCCGCACGCTGCCCACCCCCAGCGGCCCCCCGGACATGAAGCAGGAGAAAGACACGAATTGCCCCGCCGAGGCGCGGAAGGACGAGAGCAAACTCCTGGTGCCCGAGCTGGCTTTGGTAAGGAGCTGAGGGCGGGAGGGAGGCCCGGCCTGGCACCGGGAGGCAGTCCGCGTGGCAGGGAGCGGTGTGGTTTAAGCCCAGCCAGCAGCCAGGCACCACGCAGCCGCGCGCTCACTCCCCGGTGGGACGGGGAGGGGAATCGGCAGAAAAGACGAGGAAACTGGTGGGTTGAGGTAAGAACAGTTTAATAATTAAATGAAATAAACCAATGACACCCATAATGCTAACAGTACTAATATTAGTGCTACTAATATGTAAGGAAAGTGATGGAAAGAAAACGTGATACGGTTGCTCACCACCCGCTGACCGATGCCCGGCCAGTCCCTGAGTAGTGAGAGACGGAGAGAGCCCGAGCCAGAGAGAGCCCGAGCCGGAGAGAGCGAGCCTCCCCCCATGCCCAACCCCGAATTTACATACGGAGCGCGGCCTTTTATGCCATGAATTATCCCTCCGGTCAGCCTGGGACAGCTGTCCCGAGCGCGTTCCCCTCCCGGCTCTTGTGGGAGAAGCCGGGAGCACAGGGGCAGTGTCAGAAACTGAAAAAAGCCCTTGAGCTGGCATAAACGTTCCTTACCGACGACTAAAACCAGGAGTAGGCCATCGATATTCTTAGCACGGCCAGAGCACAGCCTCCTGCTAGCCACGGCGAGGAAAACGAGCGCTATCCCAATTAAAACCAGCACAGGGAGTCACCGCCAGGGCTGGCGGGCGGCAGCGCGTGGTGGCTATCTGCCCCCCGTCCCGCGGTTAACGTTTTGGGTCTGTGCCCCCCACCCAGAAGCCGCAGCCCAGCCCAGGGGGGCAGTCATCCTGCAGCAGCGACCACTCCCCGCTCGGCAGCACCACCAACAACGACAGCGGGGTGGAGATGGCCGGCAACGCGGGCGGGAGCTACGAGGACCTGTCCACGCTGGAGGAGGTGGTGCCCGGGGAGCCCATGGGCACCTCGGGGCTCATGGCCCTCCACAAGCTCGAAAATCTCCGCATTGACAAACTGAAGCAGATGAGGAAGCCGTCGGCTACCAAGAGCCTGAATTTGCCAGCCATCCCCGGAGCCGGTGAGACTGCACTTCCCTGCCACCCGCACGCGGGGCCGGTCCCACGGGCACCGTGTCACGAGAGGGCTGGTTCGGAGCCGGAGCCGTTTCCACAGCCTCCTTTCGCTAGCGGTGGGCCCCCACATCCGGGCTGCGGACTCGATGATCCTTAAAGGTCTTTTCCACCCTAGATGGTTCCCCGCGGCCCCGGTTTGCTGCCACCACTCGAATCCGTTCCGCGTCCTGGTTCCTCTGTGACCGCTGGTGCCGTGCTGTGCCCGGAGCATCCCGGTGTAACTCCTGCTTTTCTCTCCTCAGGCCTGCCCGGGGAGGTGGCGGGGATCGCGGTGCCGCCGGCGGCTGCCTCGCGCCGGCGCGTCGCGGTGCTGTCGGCAGCGGAGATGGGCATGGGAACCAACGAGCGCCGGAGCAGCGCCACCAGCACCGTAAGCTCGGCCTACACCGTGAGCCGGCGCTCGTCGCTGGTGTCCCCGTACCTGGCTGGGCCGTGCCTGGGGGGCGAGGCGGGGGCGATGCCCGGCCTGACGGACGGCTACGACCCCGTTTCTCCCGACGAGTCGAGACGCTCCAGCGATGCCAGCCACTGCGGGGGGCTGCCGGGTGTGGGCAGCCTTACCCCGGCCCAGCGCTACCGGCTCAAGGCCAAATACGCTGCAGCCACAGGTGGCCCACCCCCAACGCCACTGCCCGGCACGGAGCGGGTGGCCGCGGGTGGCCACAGCAGCTTGCCCGGGGACTACCTCGGGCCAGCCGAGCCCCGCTTCCTTGCAAATGGTTTGCTGCGACGGCACAGTTCCAACGACTACCCTGGCTATGCAGGCAGCGTCCCCCGTCACCTGGCCCCTCGGAACGGGGCGCGGCGGGCCAGTGACCCGGCCCGGACGGCAGCCAACCCGCACGCTGCTCCCAAGGTGCATCGTTTCAAGAGCGTGGGTAACGTCAACGTGCCGGGAGCGGGCAGAACCGCGCTGCAGCCCCCGGGCGGCTCCGATGCCAACCTTCAGCGCCACGTCTTCTCCCCGTGCCCGCCCAGCATCAGCGAAAACGTCTTCCTGGAGAGCGCGGAGGGCCCCGGGCCGGGCGCAGAGTCGGGCTTGCTGGAGATGGAGCAGTTCTTGAACTATCCCGAGGAAAACTTCCCCTGCCAGGGCACCGGTGGGGAGCTGCAGTGCGAAGGGCTCTACGGCAGCGCACCGCGGACCGTGGCGGGTACGCAGCTGAACCCGGGAGGGCACGGGGACACGGAGAAGGGATTGCTGCGCTCCGAGTTCTCCCTTCCTCCGTGCCAGGTGAACCAGCACTTCACGAGGATGCACGCCGGCAACGGGACCGTGCCGGCACCTTGGCATGAACCTCCCCAAGGGAACGTGGAGATGAGTTCTGGGCAGCCGGGTGTCGGTGCCGCCGGTGCCGCCGTGTCGGGGCCACACTGTCAGCACCAGAGTACTGCGTACCTGCTGCCCGGTTCCTGCGGGCAGCCGCCCAAACTTGGGAGCTCATGCCAGGAGGGTGGATTTTTGGGAGGGCACCGGCTTAACCGACTACAGATCAAATCTGAGCAGCGTTACCCAGCACCCGCCCCAGCCCTCGCTCCCTGCCAGAACGCCAAGCTGGCCGGGCCCCTGCACCCCCCCGCCTCATTCGGCCAAGCCGCGAGCGTAGGGCCCGGCGGTTACCAGTGCCAGGAGCTGACGCCCAGCGGTTACGTGGGTATGTCGAGCCCGGGCGTGAGAAGAGCCCACACCCCCACCATGCAGACCAAAGAAGTGATGGTGCGTAGCTACGTGCAGGCGCAGCAGGCTCTGCTGTGGGGAGACCAGCTGGCCTCCAAGGGAGGGGGGGCTGGCGTGGGGCAGGGCAGCGAGCCCAGGCAGTGCCAAGCCATGCAAGCACCCCTGTACCCCAAGTACTCGGGTCAGCAGGCCAAGCCAGATCACCCCCAGGGTCTGGCAGAGCCCCACCACCTCCTGAACGCCCCGTGCTTCAACCCAGAGATGGTGCCGCGTCCACCCGGTGTCCCTAGACCGCACCACAACACTCCCAACTACGGCCTGGCTCAGCCCGCTCATTCCTACGAGGGGGTAGAAGCCAGCTCCCGGCGCGTACCCCGCTTGCCCCCCGCGCGCCCCACAGCCGAGGGGCCCGGTAACGCCCCGCTGTACTACCCAGGCCAGGGCACGCACGTGCAGGTGGGCAAAGGGGGGCAGAAGGTGCTGGACCAAGCAGCAACGAGCTGCGGGGGTCCCAGGAATTACGGCGGGAGCTTGGAAGGACTCAAAGGCAGCTCTTACTACTGCCTGGATTTGGGGGAGCAGGCGGCCAACAGCCTGGACTCCCTGGACCTGGAGAACACGCACCTTGACTTTGCTGCCATCGTGGAGGATCCGGAGGCGCCGGGACTGCTCCCCGGCCCCCCGGGCCCCGCCGGCGGGCTCCTGCTGCCCGCGCTGGGCGGCGCCAACATGGCCGTGGGTGACATGAGCTCTGTGCTGAGCACGCTGGCAGGGGAGAGCCATTTCCTCAACTCCCTGTCCTAGGTACAGCCCTCAGGCGGGCACGTCTGCAGCCGGCGGGGGGGACACGGCACCCGCGTTTGGGCTGCGAAATCCCTCCTGGCGTGCAGACGTACGCCCGGTTGTGGTGGGGTGGAAGGGGGGGAGAAAGACCCTCGGAGCCTCCTCCGGTCTGTGTCAGACTTTCAGGGGAGGGGTGTTGCTGGGTCCCAGACACGGATACAGCCCTGCTCAGGTGCTTCAGGTCACCTTTCTGGGGGGCAGGGGGGAAACTGGTTTTACTGAGCCCTTCCATCCCAGCGCCTGGAACCTCCCCCTGCCTCCCCCCCAGGCCTCTGGACAAGGTGGCCCTGCACAATCCTGATGTCAAAACCAAAGAGTTCCACCTTCCCCAGCCCTGAGGGCAGGCCCGGTCCCTGTGTGCCCGCTCCCCCCTCCCCAGAATCCCAGTCTTTGTCACGACTGCAATCGCTCCTTGCTTAGCAAGCCCACCCACCCCCCCATCCTGCTCAAGGAGGGAGAAGGGGGAGACCGTTCACCGCAGGGATGGGGGCGGGGGGCTCGGGGTGCCTGGCACTGCCCGTGTCGCTGTACACGTGTCTCTCCCGCGGGTGCTATCCCGGCCTTTCTTTCCTTGGAAAGAAACAGCAGTGCCTTCCCTCCCCATTAAACCCTTTCTCAGGGGCGTGAGCCGTGTGCTTTTTTACCCCTGCAGACACGCTCCAAGCTGGACTCCGTTCCGAGCGCTCTGCGGCACCCACCCACCCACCCACCCTCTGCCCTCGTCCGCGACCAAGACCCGTGTGTGGTGGGCGCTGCAGAAACGCCCCCACACACACTCTCCAGACTGGGGATCCCACCACAGCGCGTGCCACACGGGCCGAGCGGCGGGCTCCCGCTGGGGGGGCTGGAGGCGAGGAAGGGGCAGTGCTGCACCCGTGTTGCGGACCCGGTGGCATCCAGGAAAAGCACCGGGAGAAGCCCAGCGAGACCCACGTGCACGCGCAGTCGGGAGGTACGGCTCGCTGCCTCTGGCGCTGCGCCCTTCCCATCAGGCCATCTTGGCATCTCTGGGGGCTGGGCTCTTCCATAGGCATCGGGGCACCACCCTGGCACCTCTATAGCCTCTGGCTGTGTTTGGGGCTTTTCTGGGGTCTCTGGGTGGCCTCTTGACGGCTCTGAGCTGCTGCGTGTTCTCCAGGGTTCCTTGAGCGCTGCACTGCTGCTTCTGCAAGCTGGCTGGGCTTCCCCAGGCCCCCGAGGGCACACTCGGCATCGTCGGGGCAGCACCCGGCAGCTCAGACCATCCGGGTGTCTCTGGGGATGCTCCCGGGCTTTTTCCCGGCTGTCAGTGCATTGCTGGGGTGTCTCCGGGTGTCTGAGTGGGTATCGTTGTGCTGTTGGAGCTGCTCCAGGTGTGCTGGCTCATTCACAGTTATTCCAAGGCTCCCGTCATGCACAGGAGCATCTTTCCTGGTGCCTGGGCCCGCTCTCCAGCCGACTCTGCTTATTTTGGGGTCTGGGGGCGTCCTGCCAGAGCCTCGGGGCTGTTTGGCTGCTGCACGGCCAGGGTGGGTCCCCAGGGGCTGCGGGGGCTCCCTCAGGACCCTGCGGTCAGTCCATCCCACCCGGCTGCACCTCAGCCCTGAGGGCAGCGTTCGGGGCTCCCAGGCCTCGCTCCCGCTCTGCGGGTCCCTGCGCTCCCTCCCGGCTCTGCACCGGGAACCGGCGATGCCACGGTGATGGGAGGATGTCTGCCCGTAGCAAAGTGACAGCACAGCGCGCGGCCCGCCACAGGGCCAGGGTCGCCCCTGTGCTCACCCCGTGGCTACCAGCCCAGTGGCTACCGGCCGCCGACACAGCATCCCGGGCGCCGGCCAGGTGGTTGCCGGCCCCACCGCCGCTGGGCACTGCTCTCCGGGGCTGGCAGCGCCCTGGGGTCTCTGCCGGTATCGCTGGGGGGTTGGGGGGATGAAGTGCTGAAGCAGCAGGGACGAGCTGCCCCCACATCCGGGGCTGGGGCTGGCGGGTGCAGCCGTTCGGGGCCGGTTTCCGTGGCGAGGGGCGATGTGGCTGGGCTGTGCCCGGATTCAGGGGTCAGCTGGGGATAAGCGGAGGCCCGTAACCCCGGGAGGGGAGGCGGGGCTCCTTTATTAGCAGAGATAAGCGACCCTTGGCCTTTTCTTCCCGGAAGGGGATAAGAGACTTTCCCTGGTTGCTCACCGCCCTGGGGAGGGAGGAGGAGATACGGGATGCTCCGCGCTGGACCGGTTACCGTGGATGCACTTAAAGACATTCGGAACCAACAGTAACCAGAACCAGTTGAACGGGTACTGTCCATCCCCTACTCCAGCTGCTGCTCGCAGCTCTGCAGACAGTAATCACTCTCCACTCCATAATGAAGTCACAAGTGGCAGAATATAACCAACAGCGCTAATCGGAAGGAACAGCCCCGGAGAGGCACAGCTCCAGTTAATGTAGGAAAGCACGCTAGTTAACCCAATTAGTAGTAAAGTAACAATTCACAGAGTCACAGAGCAGTGGGGGGTGGGAGGGCCCTCTGGAGATCACCCACCCCACCCCCCTGCCAGAGCAGGATCACCCAGAGCAGATCACACAGGAACCAGTCCAGGCAGTGTTGGAAAGGCTCCAGGGAAGGAGACTCCCCCCTCTCTGGGCCCTGGCCCCGTGCTCTGTCACCCTCACAGGGCAGAAGGGTTTCCTCACGCTCAGGGTGAACCTTCTGTTTGCCAGTCGATGGCCATGGCCCCTCGTCCTGTCACTGGGCACCCCTGAGCAGAGCCTGGCCCCCTCCCCTGACACCCCCCTTTAGATACTGATCAGCATTGATCAGATCCCCTCAGCCTCCCCTTCTCCAGCTGAACAGCCCCAGCTCTCCCAGCCTTCCCGCACACGGGAGGGGCTCCTGGCCCTTCCCCATCGCAGTGACCCTGCGCTGGGCCCTCTCCAGCAGCTCCTTGGCCTTGGGCTGAGGAGCCCCGAGCTGGACACAGCCCTCCAGGGGAGGCCTCCCCAGGGCAGAGCAGAGGGGGAGGAGAACTCCCCTCGACCCGCTGGCCACGCTCTCCCTAACGCCCCCCAGGGTGCTGCTGGCCTTCTTGGCCCGAGGGCACACTGCTGGCTCGTGGTCACCCTGCTGGCCACCGGGACTCCAATTAAAGCCTTAAAGTGTAAATAAATAAAAGCTGCATTATTTAGGAGTAACAACTAAATTTAACCGCAGCCATTACTTAACGAAGCAGGCAGTGCTTACTCCCAATCCGTATTGCAATTAAAACATTACCAAAACAAACCCTTTCAAGCAATAAAGATAGAAAACTAATTGGGAGTCATTAACAGCTCAACTTAAACACAGGCGTTATTAATTAACCAGCAGGCATTAATGACTGAACCAAACCCCCAATAACAGAGTTGAAACAGAGCTGGAACATAATCAAAGTCTTTAATGCTTAAATTGTAACATAGCCGTTAATTAATTAAACATCATTAACGATTCACACGTAGAAGCCAAACAGTCACCAAAGCTGGAGATTTTGAAATAAAGAGAAATGAGTCCCTAAACAACGGCACCATTTAAAGGCAGGTACTGAAAACTCCCGGTCGGTAACGCTTCCGCAGCGGAACCGAGCGCAGAGGATTGAGATCTAAAAGTAAAATCCGGAAATTAGCAGCAAGTCGTGACCCACTAACGACACCCACAATAACCACGGATCCTCACTACTACCCGGTCGAGCTGCGGTAAAAATAACGCGTTAGACCCGAGCACCAAAAAGCTAAATTCAACCTCGCAAACGTTCGGGACACGGGGCACCGCCAACGCCTGCCCTTTCTTTAATTAGCAGCGGGCTTGAGCTCCGGCGCTAACGACGCTCACGCGGCGCTGCCGCCACGCGGGTTTCCAGCCGCGAAGGAGAACCGGGACGCGAGCCGGGACGCGAGCCGGGACGCAAACCGGGACGCGAGCCGGGAGCGGTTTATTACAATAACCTCTTGCTGTCATTGTGGCGATTAGGGCGCTCCTCGTCAGGTGTCTGACTCGTAACCCCAAGTCCTCGTTTAGAGCAGCAATTAACCTTCCCTCCCGCGCCGCGCATCCTCCTCCTCCTCCTCCCGCAGCAGCCGGGAACGGCGCCTCGCCGGGGGCGAGCATCCGCCTCCTGCGCGTCACGGCTCCGTTACGCCGCTGAGGTAACACCTCATCCTCGGAGTCGGTGCTATCAACCACGGGGCGTGACGTCACTGCATCCCAGGAGCATCCCGTCTGTGCCGCGCCGGTGCCGGTACACGGCTTTGCTCCCGGGCTGGCGTGCCCGGCCAGACGAAGCCCCGGGCAGAATAATCCCCGGAACTTGTCGTGACCCGTAATTAGCGCTCCCCGCCCAGTGACCCGTAATTAGCGCTCACCGCCCAGTGACCCGTAATTAGCGCTCCCGCAGGGAACGCCGTTATGCAGACCCGGGCGCTCAGCCCAGCCGCGGTTAACACGCATCCTCCCGCCCCTCGGTGAAGTACAGGCCCCCCCCCGGGCACCGGCCGCGCCCTCGGGGCCCCGCGCCGACGCCCACCCCGAGGTGAACCGACGCGGCCGCCGAACCGGGCTCTTACCGCGACAGGAACGTGCGGCGCTCCCCGCCACACCGAGCGGCTCCTCGGCTACGAACCGCCGCTCCCGCCGTCCCGAACGACGGCCCGGCCTCCCGCGGCACCCAGCACGCCCCTCCCCGCTCCCGGAACCGAGCGTCCCGGCGGCGCCCCTCGGTCCGCCGGAAGTTGAACTCGATGGGCCGAGAGTCCTCCGGAGCACCGGAAGTGCCGCTCAGTCCGCCGGAAGTCGCGCTCTATGGGCCGGAAGCGCCCCGCGGGCGGTGAGCCCTGGGGGAACGGGGCTGTGGGACCCCCGGGGGGGGGGCCGTGGTGCCGCTGGGGGTGCCGTGCGGCCTCGGGGCGTTCGGGGCTGGGCTGTGATAGGACAGGGGAGGACGTGGGCTTTAAATAAAGGCATCATGATGCGGCATGGCAGGAGGCCGTGCTGATGTCCGGCGTGTCCTGGCCAGGCTGGGGAGCGGGGGGGGGCATCGGGTGAGCCGTGAGGGCAGGTGTGATGTACGGCGTCAGGGGGGGAACAGCCCCGGGGACCAGTGCAGGGTGGGGGCTGCTCTGCTGGGGGGCAGCTCCGGGGCAAAGGGGCTGGGAGTCGCTGTAGGGAGCCATCAGGTCTCCCCTCAGCCTCCCCTTCTCCAGGCTGAACCCCCCCAGCTCCCTCAGCCGCTCCTCAGACTTGTCCTCCAGCCCCTCCCCCAGCGCCGGCGCCCTTCTCTGGGCACGCTGCAGCATCTCCGTGTCCGTGGAGCGATGCCATGGGTGCAGGAAGGGAGCGGGTATCATCCAGGAAGGGTCCCTTCCTCTTGCTCGGAGCCTTCCGTGCCGTCAGTGAAGGCACGTGCCGCCACCTGCTCCCCCGCCCGCCTTTCTGCCCGCTGGCGGTTCACCGCTTCGGCTGTGGGAAGGGCGGTGAGCAGGGCCCGGGGTGTAAGAGCCGCTCAGCAGGGAGCTCCTTCCGCTCCTGGGCTGCTGCGGGCTTGGTGCTCTGCTGTTCCTTGGCCACTTGCAGCTTTTTTGCGTTCTTTTCATTCTCGGTGCGTTGCATGTTGCTGGAATTTCATGCAGATGTGGGGAAGGAGCTGTCCGGGAGGTGTGCGGTCCCTTCCCTGGCAGTTCAAAAGAGGCTTCTGAAGTTTTGGGACTGGAGGATGGTGGGGAAAGGAAGGAGGGTTGATCAGCCTTTCTCAGGTCGGTGTGACCGTTTGGGTGTCAGTGATACCTGTCCTGGTTGAGTCTCTCCGCAGGTGGCAGGAGGTACGACTAAGTCACCGGAGCCACGGCGTAAACCATCGAGGCCTCCACACTGCAATGTGCGGGGCTGAATGTCAGGCGAGTCTCATCTTGGGAAGCTCTCGGTGCACTAACAGGTACCTCCAGAACACCGAGGGCTCTGCTTCTCCGTGCCTTATACTAATTTCACTCCTGATACACTTACTGCATCCATTCCTTTGCCATCCGTGTGGCTGTCACACTGTTAGTGCTGCTGACAGTGCCAGCACGGGTTTGACACAGGATCATGGAATCCTGGAATGGTTTGCATTGGAAGGGGCCTTAAAGCCCATCCAGCCCCACGGGCAGGGACACCCCCCACCAGCCCAGGGTGCTCCCAGCCTCACCCAGCCTGGCCTTGGACACTGCCAGGGATGGGGCACCCACAGCTTCTCTGGGCACCTGTCCCAGTGCCCCCCACCCTCTGCGGGAAGAATTCCTTCCTGATGGCCCATCTCAATCTCCCTCTTTCCGTTTAGACCCGTTACCCCCTGTCCTGTCACTCCCTGACCTTGGGAAAAGCCCCCCCTCAGCTTCCTTGTACCCCCCCGGCACTGGAAGGGACTCTGAGGTCTCCCCGGAGCTTCCCTTCTCCAGGCTGAACCCCCCAACTCCCCCAGCCCGTCCCCATGGCAGAGGGGCTCCAGCCCTCGCAGCATCCCCGTGGCCTCCTCTGGCCTCGCTCCAACCCGTCTGTGTCCTTCTGATGCTGAGGGCTCCACAGCTGACCCAGCACTCCGGGGGGGTCTCACGAGAGCAGAGGGGGAGAATCCCCTCCCTCGCCCCCCTGGCCACTCTTCTCCTGATACAGCCCAGTACGGTTGGCTTTCTGGGCTGACTTTCTGGGTTTGGGTTGATGTTTTAGTTTGAAGATGCGAAGCGGGATGCCAGCACCGGCGGCGACCTGGGCAAGGCGAGCAACGACTAGCGCGCTGACCTAGCAGTCGTTTTTCAGGTGTCGTGTTGTCGGAGGAGTTGGGAGCATCCCGGGTCGCGTTTCTCAGGCGGTACCCGAGCCTCACCGTGGCAACCTGCCAACGGCAGAGGCCGGCCAGGCGAGCGGGCAGGGAGCAGGGCTCGGGAATCGGTGCGGGCCGCAGCTTCAGGCGGTAGCTCAGCACGTACCTCACGCTCTGGTGCCGCGCGCAGGCTCGGGGGGGGCGAAGCCGCACGCCAACGTTGCCCGTTGTCAGCCAGGCCGGCGCCTGCGAGCGACAGTGGTACGGCAGCTCGGTGAAGCATTTCTCACGGGGTTTGCAGGCTCCGTGCGGCTGCCTTCGGAACTGGAGGCGCATCTGGGGTGAGCCGGGGCGGTGACAAGCAGAAGCACGGGGCTGGTGACCCCTCAAGGGCCGTTGTCCGTCTTTCGGTACCGCAGGCTGATGCTGGAGCGGGAGCAGGGGAGCAGGCGGCCACGCTGCCGCTTGAGGGGGAGGGCGCTGGCTGCTGTGGTGGCACTGCTGGCACTCCCTTGGCGCAGCCCCCCCGGGGGTCCCTGGTTGCCTCCAGGACGAGGTGCCTCCAGCCGGGTCCCAGCTCCGGCGCTGCCGGCGCTGCCCAGCCTGACCGCGGAGCAGCTGCGGAGGGAGCGGAACCCGGAGCCCTTGGCCCTACAGCCCCAAAGGCCTGGCCCTCGCCCCCTGCCCCTCGCCCCCTTACCCTAAAGCCCCCGCCCTTGGCCCTGAAGCGCCCCCCGAGGCTCCGCCCCCCCCAGCTCTTCCTTCTCTTCCTCCGGAGGTCTCGCCCCCGCTCTTTGTTCTCCTCCAATCAGCAGCCGCTCCCGCCCGCGAGTCCCGCCTCCCTCCCAGCTCTCCACCAATCCGCTGTCTCCCTGCGCACCCGCTGGGTTCCGGTGACCCCAAGCGCTGGGGGGGACCCTGCGGATACGCACAACCCCCAGACCCCGAAGTTGCCATGGCAACCGGGCCTGGTGCACCCTCAGAGCGCCCTGGGCCCAGGCCCGCAGGTGCCACCTCAGACGGACAGCCCGGAGCTGGGTGACACCGGGCCGTCCCTGAGCGGTGACACCGGGGTGGCCCTACAGTGGGTGACACCGGGCCATCCCTGAGCGGGTGACACCAGGGTGTCCCTACACTGGGTGACACCGGGCCGTCCCTGAGTGGTGACACTAGAGTGGCCCTACAGTGGGTGACACTGAGCCGTCCCTGAGCGGTGACACCAGGCCATCCCTGAGCGGGTGACGCCGGGGTGGCCCTACATTGGGTGACATCGGGCCATCCCTGAGTGGGTGACACCAGAGTGGCCCTACAGTGGGTGACACTGAGCCATCCCTGAGCGGTGACACCATGGTGGCCCTACACTGGGTGACACCATGCCATCCCTGAGCGGTGACACCGGGGTGGCCCTACATTGGGTGGCACCAGGCCGTCCCTTAGCAGTTGACACTGGGTGACCCTACACTGGGTGACACCGGGCCATCCCTGAGCGGTGATACCAGGGTGGCCCTACACTGGGTGACACTGAGCCATCCCTGAGCAGTGACACTATGGTGGCCCTACACTGGGTGACACGATGCCGTCCCTGAGCAGGTGATGCCAGGGTGTCACCATGCTGGGTGACACCAGGGCACCACCATCACCATGGGGACAGGGTTTGGGTGTTAGTCTGCCTGTTGGGGACTGTGGGGCAGTGGCTGAGCTGGGGACAGGACTGTGCCTGGCTGTGACAACTCCTCCGGCCTCAGACACCCCGAGTGGGCTGTCACCGTAGCCCAGCCCTGTCACACGGAATGGCCTGTCAGCCTCAGAGGTGACAGCCCAGCCCGGGGGTCACCCAGCACCCTGACATGGTGACAACGAAGACTGGGGATGACCCAACACCCTGAATGGGTGACAGCCCAGCCTGGGGGTGACCCAGCACCCTGACACGGTGACAGTCACACTTGGGGTGACCCAACACCCTGAACGGGTGACAGCCCAGCCTGGGGGTGACCTGTCAGCCTGACGGGTGACAGCCAAGCTTAGGAGTGACCAAGCACCCAGACACAGTGACAGTCACACTTTGGGGTGACCCAACACCCTGAAAGGGTGACAGTCCAGCCCAGGGGTGACCAGCCGTATGAGCGACAGTCAAGCCTGGGGGGTGACCCAGCACCCTGACACGGTGACAATCATGACTGGGGGTGGCCCAACACCCTGAATGGGTGACAGCCCAGCCTGGGGGTGACCCAGCACCCTGACACGGTGACAGTCACACTTGGGGTGACCCAACACCCTGAACAGGTGACAGCCCAGCCTGGGGGTGACCTGTCAGCCTGATGGGTGACAGTCGAGCTCAGGGGGTGACCCAGCACCCTGAATGGGTGACAGCCCAGCCTGGGGGTGACCCAGCACCCTGACACGGGGACAGTCACACTTGGGGTGACCCAACACCCTGAATGGGTGACAGCCCATCTGGGGGGTGACCCAGCACCCTGACACAGGGACAGTCACACTTGGGGTGACCCAACACCCTGAATGTGTGACAGCCCAGCCTGGGGGTGACCCAGTAGCCTGATGGGTGACAGTCAAGCTCAGGGGGTGACCCAGCACCCTGAATGGGTGACAACCCAGCCTGGGGGTGACCCAGCACCCTGACACGGGGACAGTCACACTTGGGGTGACCCAACACCTTGAATGGGTGACAGCCCATCTGGGGGGTGACCCAGCACCCTGACACGGGGACAGCCCAGCCACGTGACACCGGGACTTGCACCCCCAAGCCTGCCCCCTGGGGGGCCCGAGCCCCCTGTGCCGTGGCACCAACCCTCCCCCGCAGGGCTCAGGCCGTCACCAGTTCAAACCAGTGAGTCCCAGTCCGGCCATCGGCCTCCCGCAGCCAAGAGCCGTGGAGCAGGAAGGGTTAAACCCAGGGAGCCGAGCAGGGAGCGGGTGGGAGCTGGGGGTGCCCCCTGCCCGTGAGGGTCCCCAGTGGAATGGGGGGGTGCTGGGTTCCCCCATCCTCCTCCTGCCCCCCCCCCCCCTTCCCGTGGCTCCATCCAGCTGCCAACAGCTGCTGGGAGGGTTTGGGGGGCTGGAGGACCCCGACTCTCAGCCCAACCCCCAGCTCCCAACATCTGGTTGAACTGGGGTGCTGGGGGGGGGCACTGGCCCACCCCCATTTGGCTCTGGCCCCCCTCCAGTTGTGAGCCCCCAGTGGGGTGTTTGGGGGGTGCAGGGGGGCCAACATCTGGCAGGGGGGGGGACCATGGCCCTCCTCCGGGCCCCCCCAACCCCCAGAAGGACCCCGACCCCCTCCAGTGCCCCCCAAAGCCGCACACACCGGGGCGGGGGGGACACCCCCCAAATCCCCCCCCGCGGGGCTCATCCCGCCGCCGACCCCCACCCACGATGCCGGGGGGCCCTCCCGCACCTTTTGGCCGTACCCCCTCCCGGGGGGGCTCCGTTCCCCACGGCGGGGGGGGAGCCGGTGGCCCGAAGCCCCCCGACCACCGCGCTGCGCCATCCGGGGCCGGCGGGCGGCCATGCGGGGGGGCCCTTCCGCTCGCGGCCTCCCCGCTCCCCGCGCCCGCTCCGGCCCACCCGCCGCTCCCCACCGCCGCCCCCGAGCCCCCCCGGCCCCCCCGCGCCCCCCGCCCAGGCCGGCCGCAGCGGTGAGTCGGGGACCCCCAAAAATGGAGGGCGGACAGCCCCCCCCCCCCCCCCCCCCCTTCCCCGTAGCCCCCGCGGTGGCGGCGATGCTCGGGGGGAGTGTAGCCCTCCCCCCCCAGCTTGGGGGGGTCCCTCCATGTGGGAGGGGGCACGGCGGGGGGGCGGGGGCTGTTGGGATGGGGAGAGGGATGTTTCTGGCCCCCACCCATGGCCTTGGTGCCCCCCCCGAGCATCAGGAGAGGAAACTGAGGCACGGAAGGGTTCGGGACCCCCCTCGGGGTGCGGCTGGGCCCCCCCCCTTGGGCTGCCCCCGCGTCACCACATCTCTTCGACTGCTCTTTCGCCCCCCCCCCGCCCCGGGCAGGGTCCCCCCGTCTGAGCGTGCTGGGACGGCGGCGATGGAGACGGAGGGGGAGCGGCCCACCCGGGACCCCCAGGACACCGAGCTGCCGGAGGGCACCTCCGCAGGTGAGCCCCCCCCCCCCCCCAAACGGCACCTGGCCACGGTGAGGGGTCCCCACACGGGGTGTCCCCATGCCACCGTGGGGAGTGGGGTGGGGAGTCCTTTTTGAGGGTCCCCCATGGACCTGCCCTGACCCAGAGATGTGGGGGTACCCCAGCCCCGCAGCATGGGGAGCCCCCAATCCTGGGGTGTGTGGGGACCCTGATCCCGGAGGGTGTGGGTGTCCCATGCCTGTGGAATGGGGGTACCCCCTTCCCAGGGTATGGGGGTGTCCCAGGGATGTGGGGCTGCCCTGTTCCCATGGCATGGGGGTACCCCCATCCCAGGGTGTAGGGGTAACCCATAACACGGGGGTACCCCAGCCCTGGGGAGCAGGGATGTGCCCTTCCCATAGCATGGGGGTACCCCGATCCTGGGGTACGGGGGTGTCCTAGGGGATCCCCCAGTGCCTGGGGTTACCCCAGTCCCAGGATACGGGGGTGCCCCAATCCCTCAGCACGGGGAACCCCAGCCCTGGGGTGCAGGGATGTGCCCTCCCCCTGGCATGGGGGTACCACCATCCCAGCGTGTGGGGACGCTCCAGCCCCTCGGAGCGGGGGTACCCTGTTCCCCCAGCATAGGGACACCCCGATCCCTGAGTGCAGGGATGTCCCAGCTGCACGGTGTGGGGGTGCCCCGATTTGGGGTGTCGGGGATGTCCCGTTGCTGTGGCACAGGTTATGTTCCAGTCCCGGGGTGCAGGGGTACCCCATTCCTGCGGCACTGAGCTACCTCAGTGCTGGGGCGCAGGGGTGTCCTGATCACGTGACATGGGAATGCGCCGGTTTGGGGGTGCTGGGATGTCCCGATGGCATGGCCAGTTCGGGGGGTGCAGGGGTACCCCATTGTTGTGGCATGGGGACACTCCAATCCTGGGGTGCCGGGATGTCCCGATCCCGGGGTGCAGGGTGCCCTGATCCCGGGGTGCAGGGTGCCCCAATCCCGGGGTGCAGGGATGCCCCAATCCTGGGGTGCAGGCTGCCCGATCCCGGGGTGCAGGGATGTCCCAGTCCCGGGGTGCAGGGTGCCCTGATTCTGGGGTGCCCCAATCCCGGAGTGCAGGGATGCCCCAATCCTGAGGTGCCCCAGTCCTGGGGTGCAGGGTGCCCTATCCCAGGGTGCAGGGTGCCCGATCCCGGGGTGCAGGGATGTCCCAGTCCCGGGGTGCAGGGTGTCCTGATCCTGGGGTGCCCCAATCCTGGGGTGCAGGGTACCCCAATCCCAGGGTGCAGGGATGTCCCAGTCCCGGGGTGCAGGGTGTCCTGATCCTGGGGTGCCCCAATCCTGGGGTGCAGGGTGCCCTATCCCAGGGTGCAGGGTGCCCGATCCCGGGGTGCAGGGATGCCCCAATCCCGGGGTGCAGGGAGTCCTGATCCCAAGGTGCAGGAGTGCCCTGATCCCAAGATGTGGGGCTGACCACATCCCGGGGTGCAGGGGTGCCCTGATCCCGCCCCATGGGGTTTCCTGGTACCCCAACCCACGGTTCACAGCGGGAATTTGGGCTCTGGGCCCCCCTCGGTGGTGCCATCCACACGCTGTCCCCCTCCCCTGCCCCGTCCCTGCCCCACACCCCGAGCCCGGACACTTGTCCCCAGGCTGGGATGGGGCAGGTTGGGGGGGGACACAGCGGGGGCTGGGCCGGGAGTTAACCCGGGCTTGAGAGCGGGACAGGGGTGTCACTGCTGTCCCCAAACTGGAGAGGGGATGGGAAAGGGATGGAGAGGGGGCAGAGGGGATGGGGGGGGGTCAGAGGGGACGGGGGGGGGATGGAGAGGGTGGAGAGGGATGAGGAAGGGGGAGAGGGGACAGGGAAGGGCCAGAGGGGGTGGAGCAGGGGTGGGAAAGGGATGGGGAAGGGGAAGAGGGATGGGGCAGGGGGATGGGGAAGGTGGGAAAGGGATGGGGAAGGGGCAAAGGGATGGGGAAGAGGGATGGGGCAGGGGGAGAGGGAAGGGGAAGAGGGATGGGGCAGGGGGAGAGGGAAGGGGAAGAGGGACGGGCAAGGGGCAAAGGGATGAAGAATGGGAAGAGGGATGGAGAAGGGGGATGGGGAAGGGGCGATGGGGAAGGGGCAGACGGGACGCAGCCCCAGGCCCACCCCCCCGCCCTCGGTGCCAGCCGTCCCCACGCCGTCCTGCCGGCGCCCAGCTCTCCTCTCCCCGCAGCCCACCCCAGCCCACCGGCCTCCGGCAGCGAGCCCACCGCCCACCCGGCGAGGCCGAGACGGAAAACGCCGGCGCGTCGCCCGGCCAAAGCGCCGGGACGCCCCGGGGGGCTGGGACCGTTGAAGGAGCTCGTGGGGCTGCGGGGGGGTCGCCTGCGCCCCACCATCTGCAGCGAGTGCGGGAAGGGGTTCAGCCGCAGCTCGGACCTGGCGCGTCACCAGATCACCCACACCGGCGAGAAGCCCTACACGTGCGGCGCCTGCGGCAAAGGCTTCAGCCAGAACTCCAACCTGGTCACCCACCAGCGCATCCACACCGGGGAGAAGCCGTACGGCTGCGGCGCCTGCGGGAAGCGCTTCAGCGAGAGCTCGGCCCTCATCCAGCACCAGCGGACCCACACCGGGGAGAAGCCCTACAGCTGCGGGGAGTGCGGGAAGCGCTTCAGCGTCAGCTCCAACCTCATCCGCCACCGGCGCACCCACACCGACGAGAAGCCCTACATCTGCGGGGAGTGCGGCGACGGCTTCCGCCACAAGTCCCAGCTCCGGCGGCACCAGAAGCTCCACGCCGCCTGACGGGGACACCGGGACGCGGGTGACTTTTTGGGGTGTATCCCCCGCCCAGGGGGACCGGCGTCGCCCCGGCGAGGGCTGGGGACGGTGGCGGTTGGGAACGGGGCCGGGTGCTCCCGCGGCGGAGCCGGGCTTCGGCGTCTGCCCCCCGAGCGCCCCGAAGGGCAAGGGGGGTGGGGGCGCGGGCTGCGGGGGTGGGGGGCGCGGGGCCGGTGGGATCAATAAAGGGTGCCCTTGCTGAGCGCTGTCCTGGCTTTGGGGACACCCCCGGCGGCGTCACCCCCAGGGGACAAGGCGATGGCGGCGGTGTTACCCAGTGACACCACGACGCCGGTGATGCCACGATCCTGGTGACGTCAAGATCCCGGTGACGCCACAATCCCGGTGACATCACGATCCCAGTAATGTCACGATCCTGGTGACATCACAATCCTGGTGACATCATGATCCCGGTGGCACCATGATCCCAGTGGCGCCATGATCCCAGTGACATCACGATCCCAGTGACGTCACAATCCCGGAGATGCCACGATCCCGGTGACGTCACGATCCCAGTGACGTCACGACCCCGGTGACGTCACGATCCCGGTGACATCATGATCCCAGTAATGTCACGATCCTGGTGACATCACAATCCTGGTGACATCATGATCCCGGTGGCACCATGATCCCAGTGGCGCCATGATCCCAGTGACATCATGATCCCAGTGACATCACGATCCCAGTGATGTCACAATCCCGGAGATGCCACGATCCCGGTGACGTCACGATCCCAGTGACGTCACGACCCCGGTGACGTCACGATCCCGGTGACATGAGCCCAGTGACATCACGATCCCGGTGACACCACGATCCCAGTGACGTCACCATCCCAGTGACGTCACAATCCCGGTGACGTCACGATCCCGGTGACGTCAATATCCCAGTGATGTCACGATCCCGGAGACGTCATGATCCCGGTGACATCATGATCCCGGTGACATCATGATTCTGATGACATCATGATCCCAGTGATGTCACGATCCCAGCGACACCACGATCCCAGTGATGTCACGATCCCGGTGACGTCACGATCCCAGTGACGCCACGATCCTGGTGACGTCATGATCCCGGTGACGTCATGATCCCGGAGACGTCACGACCCCGGTGCCGCCAACGCTGCCGTAGGAAGGTTCCACCCGAACCCTGCTCAGGGCTGCAGCGGAGCCGGGTGCCCCCCAGGGACGGCTCCTGCCACACGCCCCCCCCGGAATAGGGACCCGTCGCTCCCCACCCTGACACCCCCAGACCCCCCCGGGCCCCGCGGGGCCCCGTCCCGCCCCCCCCCGCGGCTGCCGCCTCGTTGCATAATTTCCAACCATTTTTTTTGCCCGGGGGGGGTGGAAATACGTGAGGCTGGAGCCGGAGCCGTTACACAAAGGGGAAGGGGGTTGGGGGGGGCTACGGCTGCTCATTTTCCTCCCCGCCCCCCCCAAATCCAGCCCCGTGCACCCCCCACCCCCCCCCGATCCTCCCGCCCGGGACCATTTTCCAACCGGAGCGGGGACAAAAAATCCCACAAACACCACAAAAAACCCCGAATCCACCATTTCCTCGGCACGGGAGGGGCCCAACCCCCCCCCGGTGCTTCCCATCGCTCGGGATTTGGGGACACAACCCCCCCTTTCCCAAGGTTTCGCCCCCCCCACCCCCCCCACCCCCCCCGCGCTCGCCCAGCGGAAAGGAGCATCCGGCTGCGGCGGCGGGGACTGGGATGAGGCTGGGACCTTCCTGTTCCCGGCCGCCCCCAGCGCCAGCCGCGCCCCCCCCCACTGACACCCACCCCCCCGCGGACCCCCCCAAACCCTTCGCCCTCCCCATCGCGCCAGCCCCGTCCCTGCGGAGAGGTGAGTCGGCGGCCGGCGGTGGGTTGGGGGGGGGGGCCCAGGGATGAGTCGATGTCCTTGGGGGGTGGATGGGGGGGAGGGGGGGAGCGGGGAGCCCCCCCCCGGTAAAAAAACGGGACCCCCTGTAGCCTGAGATGGGGTGTGGGAGCCGCTGGGGGGGTGGGGGGTCCCTGGTTTCCGCTTTCCTTTGTGCCTTGCGGCCCCGGCGCCGCGGAGCGCCCCCCCCCCCCCATAAACGGGGGGAACAGACAGGGAGAGGGGCTGGGGGGGGGGCAAAGGCGGGGGGCTGGGGGCTGCATCGGCCTCGCAGCTCACGTGACACCCCCCTGCCCCCCCGCCGCGATGCTGCGAGACTCCTTTCTGCCCCCCCCCCCCCCCGATGTGGGGGGAGACCCGGCTTGTCCGCCCCCCCCAGCCCCGTTACCCCCCCGCTATGGGGCAGATCGTGTGGGAAGCGGCTCCAGGCCCCTCCGTCTCATGCCCCCCCCCCAGTTTTTCGGGGGGGCCAGTTTAGGGTCAAAGGACACGGGGGGGGAGCGCGGTGGCTCAGTGAACCCCCCACCCCTAAGCTGGGGGTCGCGAGGGGGCGGGAGGGCTCCCCTGAGGGGGGGACCCGGCACCCCCAGACTCTCCGGGGGGGGCATTTGGGCTCAGTGTGCCCCCAGCACCTGGGATGGGGGGTGAGGTGGGTGCCCGGGGGGGCCCTGGGCAGCTTTGGGGGTGTATTTGGCACCGGGGGGGGGGGGCACTGGGTAACCTGGGGGGGAACTGGACAGGTCTGGGGGGGCATTTGGCAGCTGGGGAGGGGCACTGGGTGGGTTGGGGGGGGCACTGGGGAGCATCAGGGGTGCATTGGGCACCTTTGGGGGGGCCTGGACACCGTTTGGAGGGGCACTGGGCAGGTTTGGGGGTGCATTTGGCACCTGGGGGGGGCACTGGGTAACCGGGGGGGGGAAACTGGGCAGGTTTGGGGGTACATTTGGCACCTGGGGGGGGCACTGGGTAACCGGGGGGGGGAAACTGGGCAGGTTTGGGGGTGCATTTGGCACCTGAGGGAGGCACTGGGTAACCGGGGGGGGAAACTGGGCAGGTTTGGGGGTGCATTTGGCACCGGGGGGGGGCACTGGGGAGCACCAGGGGTGCATTGGGCACCTTTGGGGGGGGCCTGGGCACCGTTTGGGGGGGCACTGGGCAGCCTGGGGCCCCCTGGGCAGCTTGAAGGGGGGGGGCTCCTTTGGGGTGCACCCCCCCATTTGAGAGGGTCACGGGCACTTTTGGGGCGCTCCGGGCAGCAATGGGGCACACAGGGAGGGGGACTGGGGGCGCTTTCGGGGTGCTCTGGGCATGCTGGGGGGGGGCAGGCAATTTTGGGGTGCACCGGGGTGCCTGGAGGAGTGGGGGCTCCAGCGCACCCCGAGGGGGGGCTGCGGGCAGTTTTGGGGTGCTGCGGGCACCACCGTGGGACCCCGGGGTGGGGACACACACGGGCACTTGTGGGGTGCGGGGGGCAACGGGGGGAGGGATGAGGCGTTTTTGGGGTGCACCGGGCACTCCAGGAAAGGGGGGGGCAGCCACAGCGGGGGGGCTGCAGGAACCCTGGGCGGTTCTGGGGTGCACAGGGCCCCCCCCAGGGGGGTACAGCTACCTCTGGGGGGCAGGGGGCACCCGGGGGGGGGGCACGGGCACCCCGGGGGGGGCGCAGGTCCCACCGGGGGGGGGGCAGGCGGTTTTGGGGTGCAGCGGGTACCCGGGGGGGGGTGTGTGCAGGGACTTTGGGGGGGCTCCGGGCACCCTGGGGACAGCCCCCTCCCCGCAGTCTTGGGGGGCGGTCGCTCCGCGATGCTGCGGGGGTCTCCGCGCCCCCCCCGCCCCCCCGCGGGGGCCGGGCCCGCGCGCAGCCGCCGCCCCCTCGGGCCGGGCGGGCGACGGAAGCGGCGGAGCCTCCGCCGCGCCGGGGCCGGTGAGCGCGGGGGGGGCCCGGACCCCCCCTCCCGTCCGGGGGATGCTCGGGGGTCCCTGCGCTCCCCCCTTCAACCCCCACCCCACCGGGTCGCCCCCCCCATCATCCGCTCTTCCCCCCCCCCAGCCAAGATGGCCCCGGACACCGCCCGGGACCGCCCCCCCCCCCCGCCCCCCGCCGGGGGGTGCTCAGGGACCCCCCCCCGGGTTGATCCAGCCCCCCCCGGGGCTGCGGGACCCCCGAGGTGGGCGGGGGGCAATGCGCAGGGGCTGAGGGGTGTTTGCAGCCCCCCCCCCATTCTTGGGGAGGGCTGATGGGGGGGGTCAATGCCCTCCGCCCCCCCCGGGGGTGGGGCTGTAACCACCCCTGTCCGTGCCCCCCCCCAGATCTCGGGGGCAGCGCCGCGGGGCTGAGCCTGGAGCAGCAGCGGGACCCCCCGACCCCCCCCGGAGCCCAGGTAACGGGGGAGGGGGGGGCACAGAGGAATTGGGGGGGGCACGAAGGGATTTGGGGTGACGGGGCATTGGGGGGTGCAAAGAGACTTGGGGGGGCACGAAGGGACTGGGGGGGCACAGAAGGATTGGGGGTGACAGGGAGATTTGGGGGGGCACAGAGAGATTTTGGGGCAGCAACGGGGGGATTTGGGGGGGCACAGTGGGATTTTGGGGGGGCACATGGCAATCTGGGGCAGCGTAAAGGGATTGGGGGGGGCTATGAAGGGATGGGGGGGGCGCAAAGGGCTCCCCCCGGGAGCTCCCGTAGCCCCCCACCCCCCCCCCCCGGGCAGGAACCGGCCGTGGCGCAACAGGAAACACGATGCAACGGGCAGGGGGTGTCGGGGGTGGGGCCGGGAGGGGGCTCAGGCTGGGGGTGGGTCCTGGTGTCAGCCGGGGGGGGCTCAGGGCTCCCCCCTGCCCCCCCCCCCAGGACCCCGGGGTCCGCCGGCCGCCCCCATGGAGCAGGAGGAGCCCTGCGTGGTGGAGCTGCACGACTCGGACGAGGGGGACGTGGTGCGGAGGGTCTACATCGGTGAGGAGGGGGCGAACGCGGGGCGTCTGTCCCGGGGGGGGGGGCGTCTGTCCCGGGGGGGGGGCCCCCAGCCCCCTTCCTCAACCTCTCTGCCCCCTCCCCAGCCGACGACGGCATCGTGAGCGACTGCGAGGACGAGGTGCTGCCCCACGAGATCATCCAGACGGTCATCCCCCACAGCCCCCTGCCCCCCAAAGCCAAGAAACGGGGGGCGCAGCCCAGCTCGGGCGCCGCCACGTCGGCGGCGGGTTACGGCGAAACCGAGGAAGGGGAAGGCGTCGGGGGGCGTCACCGGGGGGGCCGCCAGCGCCCCTTTATCTGTAACGAGTGCGGGAAGAGTTTCAGCCACTGGTCGAAGCTGCTGCGGCACCAGCGGACTCACACTGGGGAGCGGCCCAGCACCTGCGGCGAGTGCGGCAAGAGCTTCAGCCAGAACTCCCACCTGGTGCAGCACCGGCGGACCCACACCGGGGAGAAGCCGTACCGCTGCGGGGACTGCGGGAAGAGCTTCAGCTGGAGCTCCAACCTCATCCAGCACCAGCGCATCCACACCGGGGAGAAGCCGTACAGCTGCGGGCAGTGCGGGAAGAGCTTCACGCAGAGCAAGAACCTCATCAAGCACCAGCGCACCCACTCGGGCGCGCGGCCCCACCGCTGCGGGCAGTGCGGGCGCGGTTTCGCCCAAAGCACCAACCTGGCGAAGCACCAGCGGGTCCACGCGGCGCGGGGGCCGGCGGCGGGGTGCCCCGACTGCGGGCTGAGCTGTCGCGACGGCGCCGAGCTGGAGCGGCACCGGGCGCAGGCGCACGGCCACGAGCCCTACATCTGCGTGGAGTGCGGGGAGAGCTTCGCCCGCAGCGCCACGCTCAACCGCCACAAGCGCGTGCACAAGCCCCTCTTCGTCCGCTGAGGGGGCGGGGGGGGGTGGGCTACGGCGTGGGGGGGGCAAATGGACTGGGCGGCGGGGAGGGGGACAAGGTGACGCGGCAGCCGGGGACACGCGGACTGTGCTGGGGGCAGGGCGAGGTGACGCTGCGACATCTGGGGACAAGGGGACACCCCGGCTGGGGACACCTGGACTGTGCTGGAGACAGGGACAAGGGGACACCCTGCCTGGGGACACCTGGACTGTGCTGGGGACAGGGGACAAGGTGACACTACAGCATCTGGGGACACAGGGACAAGGGGACACCCTGCCTGGGGACACCTGGACTGTGCTGGGGACAAGATGACACCCTGCCTGGGGACACATGGACTGTGCTGGGGACAGGGGACAAGGTGACACTACAGCATCTGGGGACACAGGGACAAGGGGACACCCTGGCTGGGGGCAGCTGGACTGTGCTGGGGACAGGGGACAAGGTGACACCCTGCCTGGGGACACATGGACTGTGCTGGGGTCAGGGGACAAGGTGACACTACAGCATCTGGGGACACAGGGACAAGGGGACACCCTGCCTGGGGACACCTGGACTGTGCTGGGGACAGGGGACAAGGTGACACCCTGCCTGGGGACACTTGGACTGTGCTGGGGGCAGGGGACAAGGTGACACTACAGCATCTGGGGACACAGGGACAAGGTGACACCCCGGCTGGGGACAGCTGGACTGTGCTGGGGACAGGGGACAAGGTGACACTACAGCATCTGGGGACACAGGGACAAGGGGACACCCTGCCTGGGGACACCTGGACTGTGCTGGGGACAGGGGACAAGGTGACACTACAGCATCTGGGGACACAGGGACAAGGGGACACCCTGCCTGGGGACACCTGGACTGTGCTGGGGACAAGATGACACCCTGCCTGGGGACACATGGACTGTGCTGGGGACAGGGGACAAGGTGACACTACAGCATCTGGGGACACAGGGACAAGGGGACACCCCGGCTGGGGGCAGCTGGACTGTGCTGGGGACAGGGGACAAGGTGACACCCTGCCTGGGGACACATGGACTCTGCTGGGGTCAGGGGACAAGGTGACACTACAGCATCTGGGGACACAGGGACAAGGGGACACCCTGCCTGGGGACACCTGGACTGTGCTGGGGACAAGATGACACCCTGCCTGGGGACACATGGACTGTGCTGGGGACAGGGGACAAGGTGACACTACAGCATCTGGGGACACAGGGACAAGGGGACACCCCGGCTGGGGGCAGCTGGACTGTGCTGGGGACAGGGGACAAGGTGACACCCTGCCTGGGGACACTTGGACTGTGCTGGGGGCAGGGGACAAGGTGACACTACAGCATCTGGGGACACAGGGACAAGGTGACACCCCGGCTGGGGACAGCTGGACTGTGCTGGGGACAGGGTGAGGTGACACTACATCTGGGGACACTCAGACTCTGCTGGGGGCAGGGGACAAGGTGACACTATGACATCTAGGGACACAGGGGCACGGTGACAACCTGCCTGGGGACAGTCAGACTGTGCTGGGGGCACGGCGAGGTGACACTATGTCTGGGGGCAGAGGGACAAGGTGACACCCTGTGTGGGAACACCTGGACTTTGCTGGGGGCAGGGTGAAGTGACACTACGTCTGGGGGCGCAGGGACAAGGTGACACTGAGCTGAGGACACATGGACTTTGCTGGGGACAGGGCAAGGTGACACTAGGTCTGGGGACATGGACAAAGTGACACCCTGCCTGGGGACAGTCGGACTGTGCTGGGGGCAGGGGACAAGGTGACACTACAGCATCTGGGGACACAGGGACAAGGTGACACCCTGCCTGGGGACACTTGGACTGTGCTGGGGGCAGGGGACAAGGTGACACTACAATATCTGGGGACACAGGGACAAGGTGACACCCCGGCTGGGGACAGCTGGACTGTGCTGGGGACAGGGTGAGGTGACACTACGACATCTGGGGACACTCAGACTCTGCTGGGGGCAGGGGACAAGGTGACACTATGACATCTAGGGACACAGGGGCACGGTGACAACCTGCCTGGGGACAGTCAGACTGTGCTGGGGGCACGGCGAGGTGACACTACGTCTGGGGGCAGAGGGACAAGATGACACCCTGTGTGGGAACACCTGGACTTTGCTGGGGGCAGGGTGAAGTGACACTACGTCTGGGGGCGCAGGGACAAGGTGACACTGAGCTGAGGACACATGGACTTTGCTGGGGACAGGGCAAGGTGACACTAGGTCTGGGGACATGGACAAAGTGACACCCTGCCTGGGGACAGTCGGACTGTGCTGGGGGCAGGGGACAAGGTGACACTACAGCATCTGGGGACACAGGGACAAGGTGACAACCTGCCTGGGGACACTTGGACTGTGCTGGGGACAGGGCAAGGTGACACTACAGCATCTGGGGACACAGGGACAAGGTGACACCCCGGCTGGGGACACCTGGACTCTGCTGGGGACAGGGTGAGGTGACACTACGACATCTGGGGACACTCAGACTCTGCTGGGGGCAGGGGACAAGGTGACATGACATCTAGGGACACAGGGACAAGGTGACAACCTGCCTGGGGACAGTCAGACTGTGCTGGGGGCAGGGTGAGGTGACACTACAATATCTGGGGACACAGGGACAAGGGGACACTCTGCCTGGGGACACATGGACTGTGCTGGGGACAGGGGACAAGGTGGCACCCTGCCTGAGGACACCTGGACTGTGCTGGGGGCAGGGGACAAGGTGACACTATGACAGCTGGGGACACAGGGACAAGGTGACACCCTGCCTGGGGACAGTCAGACTGTGCTGGGGGCAGGGGACAAGGTGACACTACATCTGGGGACACTCGGACTGTGCTGGGGTGGGGTAAGGTGACACTACATCTGGGGACACAGGCACCGTGCTGGGGACAAGGTGACACTGTGTCTGGGAACACAGGGCCTGTGCTGGGGCATGGGGACAAAGTGACACTACATGTAGGGACACATGGACTGGCCTGTGGGCCAGACAGTGAGGTGTCACCGCGCCTGGGGACATAGGGACCCTGCTGGGAGCAGGAGGACAAGGTGACACCAAGCTGGGGACATGGACTGCGCTGGGGCAGGGGACGAGGTGACACCCTGCGTGGGGACAGTTGGACTGTGCTGGGGCAGGGGACAAGGTGGCACTGAGCTGGGGACACATGGACAAGGCAGGGGACAAGCTGACACCCTGCCTGGTGACATGGACTGCACTGGGGTAGGGGACGAGGTGACACCAAGCTGGGGACATGGACTGTGCTGGGGCAGGGGACAAGCCGACACCCTGCCTGGGGACAGTCGGACTGCGCTGGGGGCAGGATGAGGTGACACTACATCTGGGGACACAGGGACAAGGTGACACCGAGCTGAGGACATGGACTGCACTGGGGCAGGGGACGAGGTGACACTGAGCTGGGGACACATGGACAGGGCAGGGGACGAGGGGACACCCTGCCTGGGGACAGTCGGACTGCACTGGGACAGGGGATGAGATGACACTGAGCTGGGGACACAGGGACAAGGTGACACCCTGCCTGGGGACACGGACTGCGCTGGAGCAGGGGACGAGGTGACACTGAGCTGGGGACACATGGACAGGGCAGGGGACGAGGGGACACCCTGCCTGGGGACAGTCAGACTGTGCTGGGGGCAGGGGACAAGGTGACACTGAGCTGGGGACACATGGACAGGGCAGGGGACAAGGTGACACCCTGCCTGGGGACAGTCAGACTGCGCTGGGGGCAGGATGAGGTGACACTACATCTGGGGACACAGGGACAAGGTGACACGGAGCTGGGGACATGGACTGCACTGGGGCAGGGGATGAGGTGACACCCTGCCTTGGGGACACATGGACAGGGCAGGGGACGAGGGGACACCAAGCTGGGGACATGGACTGTGCTGGGGCAGGGGACAAGGTGACACTGAGCTGGGGACACATGGACAGGGCAGGGGACAAGGGGACACCCTGCCTGGGGACAGTCAGACTGCGCTGGGGCAGGGGACGAGGTGACACTGAGCTGGGGACACGGGGACAAGGTGACACCCTGCCTGGGGAACACGGACTGCGCTGGAGCAGGGGACGAGGTGACACCCTGCCTTGGGGACACATGGACAGGGCAGGGGACGAGGGGACACCCTGCCTGGGGACAGTCAGACTGCGCTGGGGCAGGGGACGAGGTGACACTGAGCTGGGGACATGGGGACAAGGTGACACCCTGCCTGGGGACACGGACTGTGCTGGGGGCAGGGGACAAGCTGACACTGAGCTGGGGACACAGGGACAAGGTGACACCAAGCTGGGGACATGGACTGTGCTGGGGCAGGGGACGAGGTGACACTGAGCTGGGGACACATGGACAGGGCAGGGGACAAGGTGACACCAAGCTGGGGACACGGACTGTGCTGGGGGCAGGGGACAAGCTGACACTGAGCTGGGGACACAGGGACAAGGTGACACCAAGCTGGGGACACGGACTGCGCTGGGGCAGGGGACGAGGTGACACTGAGCTGGGGACACATGGACAGGGCAGGGGACGAGGGAACACCCTGCCTGGGGACAGTCAGACTGCGCTGGGGCAGGGGACGAGGTGACACTGAGATGGGGACATGGGGACAAGGTGACACCCTGCCTGGGGACACGGACTGTGCTGGGGACACAGGGACAAGGTGACACCAAGCTGGGGACATGGACTGCGCTGGGGCAGGGGACGAGGTGACACTGAGCTGGGGACACATGGACAGGGCAGGGGACAAGGGGACACCCTGCCTGGGGACACGGACTGTGCTGGGGGCAGGGGACAAGGGGACACCCTGCCTGGGGACACAGGGACAAGGTGACACCCTGCCTGGGGACACGGACTGCGCTGGGGCTGGGGACGAGGTGACACCACGGCCACACCGGGCCCCGCGGGACACGGACGGGGACCTCGGTGCCCCCCGGGGTTGGGCCCTACAGCTGTACATGGGGGGCACGGCGGGGCCGCACGGGGAATAAAGCTCTTCTCTCGGGGGAACGCGGGCTGCTTTATCGGGGGGGGGGGGGTAAAAAAACCCCGCGGGGGGGCTGGGGAGGATTCCCGGGTACGGCTGCCCCCCCCGGAGTCCCCCCAGGAGCCCCCCCGTTGCGAGACGCCTCGTTTATTCCGGGCTGCGGCAGCCAGACGCTGCTTACAAAAAGGGGGGCAGTGGGAAGCCGGGGGGGGCGGGGGGGGGGGGGCGCCGTGCCCCGCAGCCCCCCCCCCCTCGGCCTCGGTGACGGCGGGGGGGGGGGGGCTGCGAGGCGGAAGGTTACGCCTTGGCGGTGGCGCCCTGCAGCGCCGCCAGCTGCTGGATCTTCTGGCTCATCATTTCCACCACGGCTGCGGGGAGAGAAGGGGGGGCTGGGGGGGGGGCTGGGGGGGGGGCTGGGGGGGGACCCGGGGACCCCCCCGGGCGGGGAGGGGGCCGGGCGCTCACCCTGCTTCATGGCGTGTTTCTCCTGCAGCGCCGGCTGGATCTTCTCCATCTGCTTGGTCAGGAAATCGATTTTCCGCTTGAAGAAGGCCCGGGCGTCCTCCGCCGTCTGGGGGGGGGGACGGGGGGGTCACCGTGGTGCGAACACGAGGAGATGCCCCCCCCCCCCCCCCAGCCCCCCCTCCTCACCTTCTCCACGTAGTAGCCGGTTCCAACGTCGACGAGGACATGCTGGACGTCCGAGAGCTTCCCTGGGACGTACATCTGGGGGGGGGGTCAGGGAAAGCGGGGACCGGGGGGACCGGGGGTGACAGGGGGGACTGGGGGGGACCGGGAGGGACGGGGGGGAACCAGGGGGGACCGTGGGGGACCAGGGGAGACTGGGGGGGGACTGAGGGGGACCGGGGGGGGGACTGAGGGGAACCAGGAGGGAGCGGGGGGGACCGGGAGTGACCAGGGGGGGACAGGGGGGACCGAGGGGGACCAGGGGGGGACAGGGGGGAACCAGGAAGGACTGGGGGGGGACAGGGGGGAACCATGAGGGAGCGGGGGGGGACTGAGGGGGACCTGGGGGGACAGGGGGGGAACCAGGAAGGACCAGGGGGGGACAGGGGGGGCCCAGGAGGGACGGGGGGGGACAGGGGGGGCCCTGGAGGGGACAGAGGGGGACCTGGGGGGGACAGGGGGGAACCAGGAGGGACCGGGGGGGGGGACCGGGGGGTGCTGGGGGGGACAGGGGGGAACCAGGAGGGACCGGCGGGGGACCGAGGGGGACCTGGGGGGGACCGGGGGGTGCCGGGGGGGGACAGGGGGGAACCAGGAGGGACCGGGGGGGGGACCAGGAGGGACCAGGGGGGGACCGAGGGGTACCGGGGGGGGACAGGGGGGAACCAGGAGGGACCGGCGGGGGACCGAGGGGGACCTGGGGGGGGACCGGGGGGTGCCGGGGGGAACCGGGAGCGCAGCTGGGGGGTGCCCGGTACCGGCGGTGCCACGCGGTGCCGGTTTGGCACAGCCGGCGCCAAGGGGGGGGAGTCTGGGGGGCGGGGGGGCTGCGCGGAGCAGGAAAGGATACGGAGCTGGTGAGCGGCACCAGCAGGTCCTTCCCTGGGAAAAAGCCAGCGGAAGCGGGTGAGGGGAGCCCGGGGGGGGGCGCAGCTCAGTGTCTGGGCCCCCCCCCAGCAGCCCCCGGTGCCCCCGGCCCAGGCACGAGCCGAGCAGGGCTCGGGGGGGTTTGCTGGGAGCAGCGTCCGGCACGGGGAGCACGGAGCGGCTCTGGGGAGCGGCTCGGCCGGGCGGAGGGTCGGCACGGCCCCCCCAGGGCGCGGGGGGGGGGGGTCCCCCTGACCTTCATTGCTCTTGTTGAGCACGTTGAGACAGTCCTTGGCCTCCACGTACTTGGTCTGCACCACCTTGAGCTGCGCGATGGAGGACGAGAGGAACTCCACCTCCTGGCGGAGGGCACGGCCGCTCAGCGGGGGGGCGGGGGGGGGCCCCCAGCCCTGAGGAGGGGCCCCCAGCCCCACACCCGCAGCCCAGGGGTGGTCCCGAGGCTGTGTCACACGGTGACATGGGGCTGGGGCAGCCGCCTCGGTCAGCTCCAGCCTCGTCACCCCCCACCATGCTCACCCAGTTCCTGCACCCCGGTGATCCCCAGGGCCCAGTCTGGCCCAGTCCAGCCCCCCGCAGACCAGTCTGGCCCAGTACATCACCCCCCAGCCCACTCTGGCCCAGTACATCCCCTCCCCAGTTCCCCCAGCCCAGTATATCCCTTCCACAAGTCCCCCCAGCCCAGTCTGGCCCAGTACACCCCCTCCCCAGCACCCCCAGCCCAGTTTGGCCCAGTACACGCCCCATCCCAGCCCAGTTTGGCCCAGTACACACCCCGCCCTAGCCCAGTTTGGCTCAGTACACACACCCCCAGCTCAGTTTGGCCCAGTACATCCCTTCCACGAGGCCCCCCAGTCCAGTCTGGCCCAGTACACCCCCTCCCAAGCCCCCTCAGCCCACTCTGGCCCCACACACCCCCTCCCCAGCCCAGTCTGACCCCACACATCCCCTCTGCAGCCCAGTCTGGCCCCGTACACCCCCTCCCCAGCCCCCCCCAGCCCAGACTGGCCCCACACCCCCTCCGCAGCCCCCCCAGCCCAGTCTGGCCCAGTACACCCCCTCCCCAGTCCACCAAGTCCAGTCTGGCCTCACACACCCCCTCCCCAGCCCCCCCAGCCCAGTTTGGCCCAGTATATCCCTTCCACGAGCCCCCCCAGCCCAGTGTGGCCCCACACACCCCCTCCCCAGCCCCCCCAGCCCAGTCTGGCCCAGTACACGCCCCGCCCCAGCCCAGTTTGGCCCAGTACACACCCCCCCAGCCCAGTCTGGCCCAGTACACCCCCCCCCAGCCCCCCACCTGGTCGAGCTGCCCCTTGAGCAGCTCCAGCTGCGGCAGCGGCAGTTCCCCCACGTTCACCGTCTGCGCCATCTTGGCCCGCCGAGACGCTCTGGCACCTCCCGCGCCCCCTCTGCTCCGCCGCGCCGCGCCCCCTGGCGGCCGGAGGCCGGCTGCGCTCCGGCGGGAGCTGGGGGGCGGTGGGAGGCAGCAGCCCCCAAAAGTGGGGGCGCGCGTCACTTCCAGGGCCCCTATAACCTCCTCCTCAAGGGAAAGAGGGTCCCCCCGCCCGTGGGAGGCGCATCCATGGTGCCCCCCAACCGCAGGGGCAGAGGCTAAAGCCCAGCGCTGCCATGGGGAGCAGCCCCCCCCCCTTCCCAGCACTCCTGGGGTCTCCCCAACCCCAAAAAACAAGGGGGGGGGCCTCTGGGTCACCCCCAGCAGGGGAGAGGAAGGACACGGGACCACAGGGCTAAAATGCAGCAGCTTTATTGGTGCAGAATGTGCAAATAAAAACGTTTTAATTAAAATAAATGATAAAAATCTTAAATACTGAACATCCCCCCCCTTCCCCCCACCCCCCTCCCCAAGTCACCGCGCAGCAACAGGAACCGCCCCCCACCCCCCTCCCTGAGTCACTGTGCAGGAACCCCCCCCACCCCCCCGAGTCACCACGCAGCAACAGGAGAACCCCCCCACCCCCCACCCCCCCGAGTCACCGCGCAGCAACAGGAGAACCCCCCACCCCCCCGAGTCACCGCGCAGCAACAGGAGAACCCCCCACCCCCCCGAGTCACCGCGCAGCAACAGGAGAACCCCCCCCACCCCCCCACCCCTCACTGCAGGCAGACGGGGAGCCCGTAGACAACGGGGGCTGCCCCAATAAGGTATTTGAGTCTGGGGGCTTGGCGGGCCTGGGCAACGTAGGAGAGGAACATGGAGCCCGAGCCCCCCTCCAGCCACCCCCGCAGCAGAGCCTGGGCGTAGCGGTCGATGTCGTGGTCCGTCACATCCCACAGGTTCCCCAGGACCAGGGGGCTGGAAGGGAGGACGGAGTTACACTCGCTCGCACCCCAAAAACCCCCTCCCCAGGCCTCAGCGCGTAAGGCCCGCGCCCCCCCCCGTCCCCGGAGAGGACCCCCCCGGACTCACCAGCCGGCCAGGACGTACTTGAGGGCGATGCCCGAGCCCTCCAGGCTGCCGCGGACAGCGAGCGCGGCACTGCTGCAGCCGAAGAGCAGCGCGACGGCACGGCAATCCAGCTGGGAGATGGCCTGGCCGTCCAGGAAGCGGGCGCCAGCCCCGTGCCCCATGTAGCTATAAGGGAGAAGCCCCCCCCGAGGGTCTCGGGTAAGCTCCGGCTGTCCCTGTGCCCCCCCCAACCACGGGGTGCCCCCGAGCCGCCCCCCCGTGGGTCTCGGGTAAGCTCCAGCTGTCCCTGTGCCCCCCCCACCGCGGGGTGCCCCCCCCCTCCGCGGGGTGCCCCCGAGCCGCCCCCCCCCGCGATGCTCACATGTAGAGGTCGTGCTGCTGGAGGGCTGCCTGCATCTGCTCCGGGCTCGGGGCGGCTCCCGTCACCCCCTTCCAGCCGGGCTCGCTGTGGGTGAGACAGTCAGAAGGGGCTGGGGGGGCACACAGCAGCCCCCCCCGCAGACCCCCTGGGGTGTTTACCCACCTCTCGAACCAGGCCCGAAAACGGTCCTCGGTACCCTGGAGGTTGCTCTGCGGGTTGAGGACGTAGAAGGTGGTTCTGGGGTTGACGCCATGGCTCAGCACGGAGCCTGCCTGCTGCTGGAGGGGGGAAAGAGTGAGCCCAGCGCAAGGTTTGGGGGGCTGGGTTACCCCACACTCGGGGTTGGGGGACTGGGGGTGTCCCCCCCAGCCTCTCACCTTCTGAGCCAGGTTGTAGCTGAGCAGGAAGCGCAAGGAAGGGAGCCGGGTGACGGGCACGGCCTGCAGGCACGGCATGCTCTCCCAGGGCAGCTTCTGCAGGTACTGGGGGGAGGAGGAAGGTGTGAGGGGGGGCAGCAGAGCCAGAGGAGGGCACAGAGCTCTCCCAGGGCAGCTTCTGCAGGTGCTGGGGGGAGGAGGAAGGTGTGAGGGGGGGCAGCAGAGCCAGAGGAGGGCACAGAGCTCTCCCAGGGCAGCTTCTGCAGGTGCTGGGGGGAGGAGGAAGGTGTGAGGGGGAGGAGGAGAGGGCCTCACCTTGTCCAGAACCAGGAGGAGGGAGCCACTGCTTTGGGTGCTGCAGGCTCTCCACTTCTCCACTGCCTCCTGCAAGAGCAGCTGAGCCTCCCGGGGCTGGCGCGGGCAGAGGCCGAAGGCCACGGCCTGAACGTCGTGGGGCGTGAGGAGGGGAGCAGCGTTCAGCACCAGCTGTGGGGGGAGGAAGAGGTGAGCATCGACAAAGCTGGTGGGGGGGGACCCAGCTCCCTGAAATCCTGCCCCAGCGCCGGCACCTTGAGCAGGGCGGGGTCCAAGTCCCTCCAGCCGCACCGGCAGAGCTCAGAGTGCAGGCGGGCGGCTTCTTCTGCCAGGGCGGGCCGGGGGGCAGCAGGGAGCAGCGCCCCCCTCCAGCACCCCAGCACCTGCGTCTCCAGCGTCTCAATGAGGCTCTGCAAGAAGTCAGAGTGTCACTTGGGGGGGTTCTGGAGCCCCCCCAACCCTCCCCAAACCGTGCCCCACGCTGGGGTGCAGTGGGGTTCCCCCCCCAACCTTCATCCTGTAGTCCAGCTCGCAGCGGCGCAGCCACCAGTCCTGCTTATCCTTGCAGTTATTGGCTTCCTTCTGGTCCTTCTGGATGGCGGCGAAGTCGCTCAGCACCGAGCGCAGCGGGGCCTGGAGGCGGGGGGGAAAGGGAGCTGTGATCCCAGCCCCAAACGCAGTGGGGCCACCCCTCTCCCAGCCCGGCCCGGCCCTCACCTTGCTGGCGGGGATGCGGATGGTCACGGGAGCCACGTCCCTCTCCAGGCGCGTCAGCAGCAGCGCGTCCCCCGCCGAGCCAGGCTGGACGCCGGCGAGGGTCAACACGCACACGGTCACCCCTGGGAAGAGACAGGAGGACCTTAGAGACAGCCCCGCAGGGCACCCCGCGTCGTGCTCAGCACCCCTGGGGGCGGTGAGCCGGTGGTCGCTGTGCTTGCATCCCCCCCCAGCCCCATACCGCTGGGAATCTGCTGCAGCTGCCTCTGGAAGCCGTCCTGCACCTCCGGTCCCAGCCCCATGGGGCTGAAGGCAAAGAGGTTCTCCAGCTTGCGGAGGTGCTGGGGGCGCTGGGCTGCGCTCCCCTCCTGCAGGGACGGCCCCTGGAGCCGCTCGGCCACGTCCTTCACCACCTTCTTCTCTTTGCTGCGGAGGGAAAGGCAGTCAGGGGGGAACACCCACCCCAAAACCCCCTCCGAGGGGGTCAGATGAGCCCCGGGACGCGCGGCAGATGCAGGAGGGACCCAGGGACTCACTGCATCTTCCGGTGGATGATGCTGAGGAGCTGGTGGCGAGCGGTGATGGAGACGGACTCGCAGAGCAGGTACGCGGTGGAGAGGGGGTCCTGGCTGCCCAGGGCCAGCGCCAGGAGCTGGCAGAGCTGGCTGTAGAGCATGGCGGGAGGGCAGTGGCTGATGCACTTGTAAGCATCTTTCAGGAGCTCGATAACCGTCTGCAGCGAGGGGACATCTGGAAGGGACAAAAACCCCGGGGCGGGATGAGCCGAGCCCTCGGGCAGGGCTCCGAGAGGCGGAGGGGACAGACAACTCCGGCACGGCCACCAGTTCCCAGTCCGAGACCAGCATCCCACGCGCTGGAGACCCTCGGAGAAGCCCCACGGATGACATGTCACCTCCCCTGACCCCCACCCAGCCGCTCCCCCTCCCCGGGTGAGGGTGAAGACAGGGAGGTCGCTCACCAGTTACCTGCCCTCGAGGACAAGGGGTTTAGGAGTTTTAAGGATGTTTTCCCTGCAGCACAAGAGCTCCCGATCCCCAGGGAGCAGGAGGAACGCATGGGACCGGCATGGAGGAGCCGTGGCCAAGCCCAGAGGCACGAAGGAAACACGAGGCCATGGGAGCAGGGACAGGTATCCTGGGAAGAGGACAGGAAGGCCAAGGGCAACTGGAGCTGAACTCCAGGGATGCGCAGGATAAGACAGGCTTCCATAGGGATGTCAGCCAGGAAAGGAAGGTCAAGGAAAGCATAACACGATGGGCAAGAGGCAAATGTAACGACAGAGGCAGCAGCTGTTTGGCCTCCACCGGCCACTCGCATGGATGGGCCACAAGATGGGGACGGGGGAGTGAAGTCACTCCCCGTGTGAGAGAAGATCAGGTTTGGGATGGCCTGAGCAACCGGGGTGCCTGTGGGCCTCCAGGACCAGACACGATGCACCCAGAGCCCCGTGGGAATCGGTTGGTGCAGTGCCCAAGGTGCTCCAGGAGACGCAAGGAGTCATGGCAGTCGGGTGACATCCCAGTGATGGGACACGTTGTACCCATTTCCAAAAAGCCTGGGAACAACCGACCTGCCAGCCTCAGTGTGCCAGGAAGATCCCAGAGCACATCCTCCTGGAGCTGTGCCGAGGTACTCCAAGGACAGGGGGGTGAATCGTGACAGCCAGCGCGGCTTCACCAAGAGCAAGTCCTGCCTGACCAACCTTGGGCCACCTCCTGCAACGGAGTGACTGCCAGTGGGAAGGGAAGAGCTCCGGATGGCGCCTGGACCCTGCGAGGCCTCAGACACAGCCCCCAGATCCCTAACTTGGAGAGCTGTGAGTTTGCCGGGGGGGCTGTTCTGTGGATGAGGAACTGGTGGAACCGAAATCTGGGCTGGATGCAGAGCAGCGTGACCAAGGGGGCGAGGGAGGGGATTCTGCCCCTCTGCTCTGCTCTGGGGAGACCCCCCCCTGCAGTTCTGCCTCCAGCTCTGGCCCCCAACAGCAGGAGGACACGGAGCTGTTGGGGAGAGGCCGGAGGAGGCCACGGGGATGCTCCGAGGGCTGGAGCCCCTCTGCCATGGGGCCAGGCTGGGGGAGTTGGGGGGTTCAGCCTGGAGAAGGGAAGCTCCGGGGAGACCTTAGAGCCCCTTCCAGTGCCTGGGGGGCTACAAGAGAGCTGGGAGGGGGCTTTTCCCAAGAGCAGGGAGGGAGAGAAAAAGGGGGATGGTTTTAAGTGAGAGGAGATCCAGACCTGACACAAGGAGGACATCATTATGCCAAGGTGCACAAGGAACCGGCACAGGATGCCCAGAGAGGTGGGAGGTCCCTGGGAACATTCAGGGACAGGGCTCTGAAGAAGATGTCCCTGCTCATGGCAGGGGGGTGACCTAGAGGTGCTTTAGGGGTCCCTTCCCCCAGTGCCAGGGAGCAGCCCCTCCTCTGCCTGGTTTCTACCCACATTGAATGTTCTTGCCAAGCACCAGGGACCTTCACCTTCCCCCCTCCCCAGCACCAAACCCTCCCCATCCGCCATGCGGGGGGCTCACCGCCAGTCGTGGGGGAGCAGCGGGGCTCCTCGCTGTCCAGCTGCTGTGCTGCTGGGACGGTCTCACCGGCCTCTTGCCTCAGGACCTCGTGCTCCTGCCCACACCGACTCCTTCCTGCGGGGAGGGACAGAGGTGCCTAGTCCCGGGGACTGGCCACAGCGGTGGGGACAGCCTGTGACGGTTTAGGGGTGCATGAAGCTTACCTGGGGTTCCCTCCTCATCCTCAGAGACCCGCAAGACCTCAAAGCTGATGTCAAGCTCTTCCTCCACCTTCTCCTCTTCCTCGATGGCCCTCGGGAGCTCCTGTTCCTTCTCCGCTCTCTTGCTGGCAGCTCTGCGTGTCACCCGCTCCTTCTTCTCCTCCGCAGCCCTGGCTCGGCGGGTGCCCGACCGCCCTTTCTGGGGCTGGGTGCCCTGGCTCTGGGTGCTGAGCCCCAGCGAGCTCGCCCGGGCAGCCGTGGATCTGGGGGGCAGCGCTTTCCGGGTCAGTGTGGAGGTCAGTCCCGCTTCAGGATCTTCTGTGTCACTGTCATCACTGAACATCACCTGATGAAGCAGAGGGACAGGGGCAGTGTCAGGGCTGCTAACACGCTGGGGCTGCCCCCCGCCCCCTCACCCCCTCCCCACTCACCTTTAGGCGAGACTTGACTCTTCCCGCGACCTTGGGCGCTCGCAGGAGCCGGGCTTTGTCGGCCGGTGGGGAGGAATCGCTGAAGATGGTGAAGCGAGTCTTGGAGCAGGGGACTGCCTGCACCTTGGGCAGGATACAGGGTTTCTGGCACGGGGTGGAGGGCAACGTCACCGGCCGGATGACGATGGGGGGCACGTCGCTGTCCAAGTCGCCCAGAGCGAAGACGTCGTCGGCCATCGGCACAGCCAGCAGCTTCGCCCTCTGGCTCTTCTTCGCCCTCGGTTTGGACGCGGGAGGGGCCAATGCCATCTTGAGTTTACGCCTTTGGGGTTGAGCTTTGTCTGGTTTGAGTCTTGGGGGTACGGCCGCCGCTTCAGGCTCCGCCGGAGGCAGCATGGGAAGCTGCCAGGTCCAAAAGCCAGTGAAGACACCATCCAGGGAGTCGCCGTGCGCGGTGGCCAAGCGGCAAACAGCTGCCGTGGCTCTGGCTAGCAGCAGGCTGGCTCTGCACGCTTCCAGGCTGGGAAGATGGGGTCTGCAGGATGCCAGGAAGGTCAATCCCATCTCTAGCTCCTCCTGCAGCTCCACCGCCAGCTGGGAGCTGACCAGGCTCTGAAGGGCTAACGTGGTATAGCCAGTGGCCACCAGATCGTCCAGCAGATGCAGCGCGGGCAGGTCACGGTCGGAGCTGTCCCACAGCTTGTCTCGCAGCATGGCAGCAAAGCGGGTGGCTGCGGTGGTGCAGCGCAGCAGCATGGTGCGGATCAGCGCCAGCCCCTTGGCCGTGCTGCCCGCGGCCAGCTCAGCCTGGGCGCAGGAGAGGACCCAGCGCAGGCAGAGAGCGGAGATGGCCAGGTCAGAGCAGAGGCGGCATGGGCAGGCTGCCGGGTGGGTGAGGAAGGCCAGCCTCTTCTTCTGCAGCTTCAGGTCCGGGGAGGAGGTGAGAGCATCCGCCTTATCCAGACCGGGCACTGTGGCCATGAACTCCAGCGCAGGGCCCTTCAGGAAATCCTTCTCCTCCCGGAGGAGCTCCGAGGTAGGGTCTTGCAGCTTCTTGCCCTCCAGTTTGCCCTTCTTGGGCAGAATCTTCATCTGGCCCATCTCCTTGGTGGTTTTAAACTCTGGGGGTGGAGGGTGGGGTGGGTAGAATTCCAGCTTTGAACTTTTTTTGGCAGCCTTCCAGCACCCCCCTCCCCAGCCCCCGCCGCACCCAGGCCAAGGAGGGGTGCAGGAAGCTGGACCCAATGCTGCTGCTTCCCCCAGCTCCGCCTTTATGGGCTGGAGGAGTCAATCCAGAAGCCAAAAGGGGCTCAGGGTCACTCCTCACCTCCGCACCCTCCTGGGGCTGCTCCAGCATCCGCACAAGGCGGATCATGTGCCCTGAGCCAAAAGCAGGCCCAAAAAGGGGTCACCCCCAGCACTGCCTGGGCTTGGGGCTCACCTCAGCCCCCCCCTTCCCCCCCTCCCAGCCCAGAGCAGGGACTCACCGGTTTTGGACTCCAGGAGGAAGAGGACTTGCTGGAGGTCCAAGTGGCTCACCTCCAGCTCGCTCTGCTGCAGCTCCAGCTGCGCCTTCAGCACCAGGAAGGACGCACACCTTGGGGGGTGGAGGGCAAAGAACAGACTTCAGAGACCCGCCAGCACAGCCCCGGAGCCATGCAGGGAGGGAGGCAGCGGGGAACAAGCTCACATCCACCCTGGCAAGCTGAATTCACGGGATAACACCCCCCCCCAGGGCTTGGCTTCCTCCAGCCCAAGCCAAGAAGGTGCCAAAACCCACTCCCCAAACCATGGCCAGCCCCCCCCGCAGGGGACAGAGACACGGGTGTCCCCCCTCAGCGCAGCTCATCCCATGACCCGAGCGGGTTATTCCGGCCCCTCCGCGGGATCTCACCAGCGCGTGACCTGCAGCTTCATGGCCAGCTTGACGGCCTCCAGGCAGAAGGCTTTGGCCTTGCACACCACCTCCAGCCTGCTGAGCAGGGTCACGAGGTGCTGCGAGCAGGCCAGCATGTCAGCCAGCACTTGCCACTTCAGCAGCAGGTTGTCCGCTGCAAGAGAGGAGGGGAAGGTGAGCGGAGCTGCTCCTCCCGCAGCCACCGGGGCAAAGAGCTCGGATCTTCCCGGAGGAGCGGCGCGTGCAACCGGCTCACCGTTATCCAGGAACTGGACGTTGGACGCTGTTTGACAGCCCAGCACGTCGCTGCCCATCAGCAGGAGGATGATGCTGCGGAAGAGCTTGTGGGCTTCGGCGAGAGCCGTCTCGGGTGTCCTCCACCCTGCGGGAGGGCAAGCGCGGGTGTCAGCACCACCCAACGCCCTCCCCGGCCCCCAGCGTGGGGCGACTCCGCCAAATTCCCTCTCCTTGACCCAGACAGGCCGGTTTGGAGAGACCCAGAGGTCAAACGTTCATCGGGAGCTTCGTCCGTGACCCCGTCAGCCTGGTGGTCACCGGGAGGGTTCTAAACACCCCCCCCAGCTGCTCACCTTGCAGGAAGATGCGCTGCCGGAGCTGGGGCGAGAGGCGGGTGGGGGGCAGGAGCAGGTAGACAGCCGCCAGCTGGAAGACGTGGGCTCGCAGCAGGTACCAGACCTTGGTGATTTTTTGGAGCGCCGGGTTCTGGAGCACATCCAGGAGCAGGGCAAGACCCTCCTCAATCTGCCGAGGGAGAAAGAGTCACCATTCGTAGTCCAGGGTGTCTCCATGCCCAAAATTCCCCTGTGAGTGGTACTGCCGTAGCCAGACAGAGCAGCTGCCGTCTCCTCTCTCTCTCCGATACTGCTGTTTTGAGGCAGAAAAGGGTGTTTAGGAGCTTTACCTGGTGATTGAAGCAGCAGAGCTGGCTGCGGAGCAGGAGGCAGGTTTGCTGCAGCAGCAGGTAGGAATCATCACTCCTGTCAGCTTTCTTCAGGCAGGATTCTATCTCCTCCAGGAAAAGCTAGAAACCAAAGCACCGGCATGAAGGCTGCGGCCTCAGGGATTGGCTGGAGCTCATCCTGCTGCCCCATCCTTCCCTGCCAGGCTTACCTGGGCATAGCTGGGACACTCCAGCTGGAAGAGCAGCTTGGTGACCTGGCACAGGGCTCCAGCCGTGCCCAGGCTGTTCCCGAGCGCATTGCACAGGGTTCTGACCAGGAGGTAGCTCCGCATGGCTTGCAAGGGCTGGGGGCAGGAAAATCCCACAGTTACAACTCCGAGACCACCTCAGGGGGATTCCGTGTGCCTCGGGGAAGCTGCCGTCCCACCGGCCCCCTCCCCAGCAGCGGTACCTTGGCCATCAGCTTGTAAAGAGCTGCCAGGAGGTGCAGGGAGGCGACCGTCTGCTCGGTGCTGCGCACGGCCGGGACGCCCGATGTGGCCAGGAGCTGCTTCCACAGGGCGAAGGCATCATCCAGGCTTTTGGACATAGCTGAGGGAACACCACAGGGCTGAGACACCCCGACCCAAAAGCGGGCACTCCCAGGGAGCCCCCAGGAAGGGCTCCAAGGCGCCAGCGTCCCTCACCAGTCTCCGTCGCCAGGTTGAAGGTGATGCCGCTGTACAGGAACTTGTCCTCCAGCAGCTTGCCTTCATAGTTGAGGTCGTTGGGCTGAAATTCATCCACGTTCCTCGTCCCCTGAGCTCTGGCTTGCTGGTCCCTCTTTATGCTCTGCAGCGGGGCAGAAGGCAGCAGTTAACAGACACCACGGGGTTTCCAACAGGGTCTGAGTGGCTTTTGGCGGCCCCAATGCAGAGCTATGGGGGGCACCCAGCACGTGCACAGAGCCCCATGGCATTTCCAGACCCGTTTTTGGCATCCCACAGGCCCCCTTCCGCCGACCCCACCCACCTTCTCCATATTGGACTCCAGGGTGCAGATGTAGCGCCAGAGAAGAGCCTGCGCCCGGTCATCCAGGAGCCGGTCCCGGTTCTGGGCGCTCCTGGGCACCAAGTCCAGCAGTCTCAAGGCTTCATGGATAGACTCCAGGGCGGAGCTGCCAGAGAGAGAGAGGGATTAGAAACCGCCTTCTGCCCCCAAAACCCCTGGAGCATTTTAAGGGGAAGAAGAGATACACCCCAGAACCCCAAAGGGCCAGAGCAATAACTCCACCATCCTTAAAACTCCCCCTGAGGACCCTCCAATGCTCCTTGGGGTCTTTCAGGGACACGGGGAAGCGATCCCAGCACGTCCACCCACCATTCCGTCTGCCGGACGTAGCCGTGGTAGCACAAGACCTGTGCCAGCTCCATCAAGGCAACGGCTCGCTCGTGCAAGCGGCCGCTCTCCTCCGAGCAGATGTCCAGCAGATTGCAGATGACATTGTAGCGTTCCTGCCCCGTGTCGGCCCGCACCGTCTTGTAGGCCTTCAGCTCCGCAAAGAGGACAGTCACCAAGGTCTCCGTGTCCAGGCTGTGCCCCGCCAAAGCTTCCTTCAGGGTCCTAGGGGAAGCGGGAGTTGCTGGGGGGGGGCTCTACGCAGAGCCGGACACATCTCGCCGGGAGACGCTTCCTCGTTTAACCAGCTTGGGAAGCGCCCACCCTCCAGGCATCCTCCCCCCACACACCGGGCAGCCTTCCGGGTCTTACCGTAACCGCAGCTCCGCGGTCCCCTGCTTCGTGGCATCCGTCTTGACCCTGACCCAGACGGAGACGGGCTCCGCCAGCAGCTCGGTGAGGCGGCCCCGCAGCGCGGCCAGCCACTGCACCACGCAGGCCAGGGCTCTCTCCAGCCACCCCAGCTTGCGGTAGCATTCCACCTGCAGCTGGAAGCACTTGTGTAGCTGCAGGGAGAGCACAAAAACACCATCTTCAGCACCTGGGGGAAGCAAACTCCCTGCCTCCCCCGTCCCGTACCACAGCCGCCTTCCCCACCAGGGCAAAGGGAAGAGCAGGGAGCAGGGAATTGGCGTTGTCCCAGGAGTGAAAGCTGGGGTGAGCCTCTCTGGCACCGGACTCCGATGGCCCAGTTCAGGCCTGCTTCTGCCAGAAGCAGCGGAGAAGCGCTTACCCCGCTCCGGGGGGATCTCGGGGTAGGTGTAGGCGTCTGCTGCCTGCAGCCTCTTGTAGAGGGGCTCGCACACGGAGCTAGCCTCCTCGTGAAGGTTCTGGTTGTAGAAGAGGTAGGCCAGCTTGAACGTGCACACCGCTGCCATGAGCGAGAGACAGACGTCAAGAGCTGTGACAGAGAGCACGACCTCCCCCCTCCTCAGCCCTCTGCGACCGTCACCCTCCACCCCACCAGCCGCATGCTTCGCGTGGCAGACCCCCCACCCCGGGTGCAGACACCGAGCTCTGCGGCCACCTTCGACCCGGGTTTGGCGATACTGACCAGCAACATCGAGGTACTTGGCCCGCTCGCCCTCAGGGAGCCCCTCCAGCTCCTCCACCATGCACGCCACGATCCTCCTGCAGCCCATCGTCAGCTGCTCCAGACCCGACCAGCCCACCGCCTGCAACAGCCACGGGGAGAGCGTGTCTGGCAAGAGGCTGCCGGCGACCCGCAGCCCCCCCAAAACCCCTCCCCGGGGCAGCCCCTTCCAACTGCACCCCGCTGAAGGGTGGGGGGGGTCTCGCCCACCCCCAGCACCACAGGCTGTCCGTGGCCGCCGGTACCTGGGAGTACTGGAAGGCGCTGTATGCCACGGTGACAAAGAGCTGGAGGTTGTGGTAGAGCAGCTGCTTCACCATGACCTCCTGTTTGACACCGTCGGGAGGAGCCTGCAGGGGGCACAGAAGGAGAAAAGGGGTGTTCATGGGGCCCAGGCAGCAGCAGGCGCTGCTGCTCGGGACAGGGACCCTCGCTGATGGGTTAGGGGGAGAATCGAGCCCGGAGCGGGGTCCCAAACCCTCCAGGCTCCGACGGGAGGCTCCGTGGGCGCCCCAGCCTTACCCTCTCCAGCAGCTGGTGGAGGGCACGGCAGTGCTCCTCGGTGAAGGTGCAGAGGCTGAGCACGTCGTCGGGGCCGAGGGCCTGCTGCTTGCTCCTCTTCACGTACTCGCCCAGGGAGGAGAAGATGAACTGGGAGCTCTCGGCCAGCACCCTGCGGAACCGCTCCGAGGCCTCCGTCGCCGTGCCCAGAGCTGCCGTAGCCTGGGAGAAGAGCGGCCCCGTGGGGCGAGCGCTCTGGGCCAGCACCTGGCTCAGCCGAACCCCGACTTCCAGGAGCGACAAGGGGCCACTGAAGGATTTTGCGAAGCTGCCGGCGGCCCCCAGAAAGTCCTTCGTGTCCTTCACCGCCTCCTCAGCCTCCCTGTACCGGCCGCCCTTGCAGAAGTGCCGGCACTGCTCCAGGCTGAGCTCGAAGAAGCAGAGGGATTGCTGGAGGGTGGGCGGCTGCGTCGCCTCCTTTCGCAGGGTTGCGAGCAGGTGGGCCCCGAGCTGCCGGCCGAGGAAAGCCGAGCAGGCCTCCTGCTGCGCTTCGTAGAGGATGGCAGCGGCAGCTGCCTGCTGAGCCGTCTGGGAGGTGAAGAAGGGGGGCTGCAGCGGTGGCAAGGCCACCTCGTCCTCCTCCAGCAGCAGAAGAAAGCGCAGGGCTCGCAGATGGACCAAGAGCACGGCTCTACCCTCCTCCTTCGGCCGGTCGGGCTCGGCCAGGACATCCGCCTCTCTCCACAGGATGCTGAAGCTGCTGTAGGCGACGGCCGTGAAGTCCTTGCAGAGCGCCAGGCCGGGGCCGTAGGTCAGCAGCTGGGCCCGGAGCAGCTCGGCCACCCTCCAGCAGGCATTGCCGAAGCCCCGGCTGGCCGTGTTCCGCAGCAGGTGGTAAAGGATCTTCTCCAGGTAGAGCGGAGTCAGCTGCGGCGTGGTGGCCAGGTAGCCACGGCACACCTCTTCGGCCAGGGCCACCAGGGCGGTGGCGTGCGCCAGGCAGGTGGCGGGCTGGGCCATGCGCTCAATGCACAGCCGCAGGACTCGGTCGCAGAGCTGGCTGCTCCACAGCCGCGAGGTCTGGCTCCTGCCAGAGGCATCTTCCGGGGACAGCAAGAGGCATTCCTGGGGAGAAAAGGGCGTCAGAGCCGCGGCGCCCGGCCCAGGACCCTCCTGAGGGGCGGCCCCCCCCGGCGGCACGGCCCCCCGGCTCACCCTCAGCTCGGCCAGCAGCTCGGATACACCCTGGCTGCTGCCCATGCGGGCAGCCACGTCGGCGTCTCGGAAGGTCTTCATCCCTGACACCAGGCTGGTGACTCGGGTGAACTGCGGGGGGGCAGGGACAGTTGTGGGACCCCCGCAGCCCCACTGCCCAGCAACGCTCACCAGCCCCCCACCACACCATTCTGCAGCCCCCTGGGAGCCCCCAGCCCAACTCTTCAGTGCCCCTGGCACCCACAGACCCATCCTGCACACCCCTGGGGGGGTGCAGCCCCCCCCAGCCCCACTGCTCAGCATACCTAGGGCACACAGCCCCACACCTCGGCCCTGCTGGGGGGCCGCAGTCCCTGTCAGCCTCACTCCTCGGCTCCTCCCAGGACCCCAGCCCCATCTCTAACGGTCTCCCCCCCCCCCCCCCCCCCAGGACCCCAGCCCCATCCCTAACGGTCTCCCCCCCCCCCCCCCCCCCCCCCCCAGGACCCCAGCCCCATCCCTAACGGTCTCCCCCTCCCCCCCCCCCAGGACCCCAGCCCCATCTCTAACGGTCTCCCCCCCCCCCCCCCCCAGGACCCCAGCCCCATCTCTAACGGTCTTCCCCCCCCCCGGACCCCAGCCCCATCTCTAACGGTCTTCCCCCCCCCCCCCAGGACCCCAGCCCCATCCCTAACGGTCTCCCCCCCCCCCCAGGACCCCAGCCCCATCCCTAACGGTCTCCCCCCCCGCCCCCCAGGACCCCAGCCCCATCCCTAACGGTCCTCCCCCCCCCCCCCCCCCCAGGACCCCAGCCCCATCTCTAACGGTCTTCTCCCCCCCCCCCCCCCAGGACCCCAGCCCCATCCCTAACGGTCTCCCCCCCCCCCCCCCCAGGACCCCAGCCCCATCCCTAACGGTCTCCCCCCCCCGCCCCCCAGGACCCAGCCCCATCCCTAACGGTCTCCCCCCCCCCCCCCCCCAGGACCCCAGCCCATCTCTAACGGTCTTCCCCCCCCCCGGACCCCAGCCCCATCTCTAACGGTCTTCCCCCCCCCCCCCCAGGACCCCAGCCCCATCCCTAACGGTCTCCCCCCCCCCCCTCCCCCAGGACCCCAGCCCCATCTCTAACGGTCTTCTCCCCCCCCCCCCCCAGGACCCCAGCCCCATCTCTAACGGTCTCCCCCCCCCAGGACCCCAGCCCCATCCCTAACGGTCTCCCCCCCCCGCCCCCCAGGACCCCAGCCCCATCCCTAACGGTCTCCCCCCCCCCCCCCCCCAGGACCCCAGCCCCATCTCTAACGGTCTTCCCCCCCCCCGGACCCCAGCCCCATCTCTAACGGTCTCCCCCCCCCAGGACCCCAGCCCCATCCCTAACGGTCTCCCCCCCCTCGCCCCAGGACCCCAGCCCCATCTCTAACGGTCTCCCCCCCCCCCCCCCCCCCAGGACCCCAGCCCCATCTCTAACGGTCTTCCCCCCCCCCCCCCCCCCAGGACCCCAGCCCCATCTCTAACGGTCTCCCCCCCCCCCCCCCCAGGACCCCCAGCCCCATCCCTAACGGTCTCCCGCCCCCCCCCCCCAGGACCCCATCCCCATCCCTAACGGTCTCCCCCCCCCCCCCCCCCCAGGATCCCAGCCCCATCTCTAACGGTCTCCCCCCCCCCCCCCCCAGGACCCCAGCCCCATCCCTAACGGTCTCCCCCCCCCCCCCCCCAGGACCCCAGCCCCATCCCTAACGGTCTCCCCCCCCCCCCCCCCCCCAGGACCCCAGCCCCATCCCTAACGGTCTCCCCCCCCCCCCCCCCCAGGACCCCAGCCCCATCCCTAACGGTCTCCCCCCCCCCCCCCCCCAGGACCCCAGCCCCATCTCTAACGGTCTCCCCCCCCCAGGACCCCAGCCCCATCCCTAACGGTCTCCCCCCCCCCCCCCCCAGGACCCCAGCCCCATCCCTAACGGTCTCCCCCCCCCCCCCCCCCCCCAGGACCCCAGCCCCATCCCTAACGGTCTCCCCCCCCCCAGGACCCCAGCCCCATCTCTAACGGTCTCCCCCCCCCCCCCCCCCCAGGACCCCCAGCCCCATCCCTAACGGTCTCCCCACCCCCCCCCCCCCAGGACCCCAGCCCCATCCCTAACGGTCTCCCCCCCCCCCCCCCCCAGGACCCCAGCCCCATCCCTAACGGTCTCCCCACCCCCCCCCCCCCCAGGACCCCAGCCCCATCTCTAACCGCGCCCCCGGTTCCCCTTCCTGGCCCCCAGCCGCATCTCTCCCAGCCCCATCTCTAACCTCCCCCCGGTGTCCCCTCCCCGGCTCCCCTCCGGTCCCACCCCCACCTCTACCCCCCCTCCCGCTCCCCCTTCCCGGCTCCTCCCCGGTCCCCAGCCCCGCCTCTGCCCGCCCCGGCCCCGGCCCCTCCGTGACCCACAGCCCCCAGCCCCGCTCCCCGGTCCCCCCCGGTCCCCCTTCGCCGACTCTCATAGCCCCTCGGCGGCGCAGAACCCCCCCCACCTGCCGGGACCCCGGAGCGCGCCCCCGCCGCTCCTCACCTCGCTCCGTACCGCCGCAGAGGCACCGTTAGCACCGTTGGCGCGCGCAAGGACAGGGCTCGCGTGGCGTTCAAATCCCCGCGGCAGCCAATCAGCGCGCGGCTCCAACGGCTCCGCCGCGCGGGCCACGCCGGGGTTGTAGTCCGCCCCGCGCTAGGAGTGCGCATGCGCACAGCGCCCCTGGAGCGGATGGGCGGTGGGGCGGGGAGCCTTAGGCGATTGGTGGGCGTGCAGGGACCCCCCGTGCCAGGATGGGTGGTGCCTCTGCAGGGACCCCTGTGCCCTGGTGGTAATGGTGCAGGGCCCCCCATGCAATGCGGGGGGCAGATGCACAGGGACCCCCGTGCCCTGGTGGTGTTTTTGCAGAGACCCCCATGCCCTGGGGTCAGTGTGCAGGGACCCCCCGTGCCAGGATGGGATGGTGCCTCTGCAGGGACCCCCGTGCTCTGGTGGTGCTTTTGCAGAGACACCCGTGCCCTGGTGATAACAGTGCAGGGACCCCCGTGCCCTGGTGATTAATGGTGCAGGGACCCCCGTGCAATGCGGGGCAGATGCACCGGACCCCCGTGCAATGATGGTGCTTCTGCAGGGACCCCCGTGCCCTGGGGTCAGTGTGCAGGGACCCCCGTGCCATGATGGGATGGTGCCTCTGCAGGGACCCCCGTGCTCTGGTGGTGGTTTTGCAGAGACCCCCATGCCCTGGTGAATAACAGGGGAGGGACCCCCATGCAATGTGGGGGCAGATGCCCAGGGACCCCCATGCCATGGTGGGGTGGTGCTTCTGCAGGGACCCCCGTGCCCTGGTGGTAACGGTGCAGGGACCCCCGTGCAATGATGGTGCTTCTGCAGGGACCCCCGTGCCCTGGGGTCAGTGTGCAAGGAACCCCCGTGCCATGATGGGGTGGTGCCTCTGCAGGGACCCCCGTGCCCTGGTGATAACAGTGCAGGGACCCCCGTGCAATGCGGGGGCAGATGCACCGGGACCCCCGTGCAATGATGGTGCTTCTGCAGGGACCCCCATGCCCTGGGGTCAGTGTGCAGGGACCCCCGTGCCATGATGGGGTGGTGCTTCTGCAGGGACCCCCGTGCCCTGGGGTCAGTGTGCAAGGACCCCCATGCCATGATGGGGTGGTGCCTCTGTAGGGACCCCCGTGCCCTGGTGGTGTTTTTGCAGAGACCCCCGTGCCCTGGTGAATAATGGTGCAGGGACCCCCGTGCAATGCGGGGACAGATCCACTGGGACCCCCGTGCAATGATGGTGCTTCTGCAGGGACCCCCATGCCCTGGGGTCAGTGTGCAGGGACCCCCGTGCCAGGATGGGGTGGTGCCTCTGCAGGGACCCCCGTGCCATGGTGATAATGGTGCAGGGACCCCCATGCAATGCGGGGGCAGATGCACTGGGACCCCCGTGCCCTGGGGTCAGTGTGCAGGGACCCCCGTGCCATGATGGGGTGGTGCCTCTGCAGGGACCCCCGTGCCCTGGTGGTGTTTTTGCAGAGACCCCCGTGCCCTGGTGAATAACAGGGGAGGGCCCCCCATGCAATGTGGGGGCAGACACACAGGGACCCCCGTGCCCTGGTGGTGGTTTTGCAGAGACCCCCGTGCCCTGGTGAATAATGGTGCAGGGCCCCCCGTGCAATGCAGGGACAGATCCACTGGGACCCCCGTGCAATGATGGTGCTTCTGCAGGGACCCCCATGCCCTGGGGTCAGTGTGCAGGGACCCCCGTGCCAGGATGGTGCTTTTACAGGGACCCCCGTGCCCTGGTGAATAACGGTGCAGGGACCCCCGTGCAATGCGGGGGCAGATGCACCGGGACCCCCGTGCCCTGCAATCAGTGTGCAGAGACCCCCCGTGCCATGATGGGATGGTGCCTCTGCAGGGACCCCCGTGCTCTGGTGGTGGTTTTGCAGAGACCCCCATGCCCTGGTGAATAACAGGGGAGGGACCCCCATGCAATGCGGGGGCAGATGCCCAGGGACCCCCATGCCATGGTGGTGCTTTTGCAGAGACCCCCGTGCCCTAGTGGTAATGGTGCAGGGACCCCCGTGCAATGCGGGGGCAGATGCACCAGGACCCCCGTCCCCTGGGGTCAGCGTGCAGAGACCCCCGTGCCCTGGTGAATAATGGTGCAGGGACCCCCGTGCAATGATGGTGCCTCTGCAGGGACCCCCATGCCCTGGGGTCAGTGTGCAGGGACCCCCGTGCCATGATGGGGTGGTGCTTCTGCAGGGACCCCCGTGCCCTGGTGGTGTTTTTGCAGAGACCCCCATGCCCTGGGGTCAGTGTGCAAGGACCCCCGTGCCATGATGGGGTTTTTGCAGAGACCCCCGTGCCCTGGTGAATAACAGTGCAGGGCGCCCCGTGCAATGCGGAGGCAGATGCACCGGGACCCCCGTGCAATGATGGTGCTTCTGCAGGGACCCCCATGCCCTGGGGTCAGTGTGCAGGGACCCCCGTGCAATGCGGGGGCAGATGCACCGGGACCCCCGTGCCATGGCGGTGAATGTGCAGGGATCCCACTGCAATGGGTTGTGGGTGCACTAGGACCCCCATGCACTGGCGGGGCTGTGCAAGGACCCACATGTGCTGGGGGGTCTGCGCAGGGACCCCTGTGTGCTGGGGGGGCTGTGCAGGACCCCCGTGTGCTGGGGGGGGGGGGGGCTGTGCAGGGACCCTCATGTGCTGGGGGGGGCTGTGCAGGGACCGCTGTGCACTGGGAGGGCTGTGCAGGACCCCCATGTGCTGGGGGGGGGGCTGTGCAGGGACCCCACGTGCTGGGGGGGGCTGTGCAGGCCCCCGCTGCCCTGCTCTGCCCAGGACAGTTACCCTTCCCCGGCTTCGGGAGCAGACCAGCCGGCGCAGACACCGCCGGGGTGTTTTGGCTGCTGCTGAGCGACCTCAAGGCCGTCCCGGCCCCCACGCGCTCCCATGGTGTGCACAGACCCCCCAGCGCTGGGTACAGGTGTGCAAGGATCCCCGTGCAATGGGTATGGGTGTGCAAAGACCCCCGTGCACCAGGGACCAGTGTGCAAGAACCCCTGTGCACTGGGTGCAGGTGTATCAGGACCCCCATGCACTAGGGACTGATGTGCAAGGGCCCTCATACACCAGGCACTGGTGTGCAATGACCCTCCAGCACCAGGTGTGGGTGTGCAAGGACACTCGTGCATCAGGGACCAGTGTGCAAGGAGGCCCCTGCACTGGGTGTGGGTGTGCAAGGACCCCCATACACCAGGCACTGGTGTGCAATGAGCCTCTTCCACCGGGTGTGCATGTGCAAGGACACCCATGCACCAGGGACCAGTGTGCAAGGAGGCCCCTGCACTGGGTGTGGGTGTGCAAGGACCCCCATACACTAGGGACTGGTGTGCAAGGAGGCCCCTGCACGTGGTGCGAGTGTGCAAGGGCCCCCACCACGCACTGGAGCCGACTGCGCACCAGAAACGCTGGCGTGCACCGAAACCCCTGTGCACCAGGAACGATTGTGCAAGCCCAGCCCTGCACACTAGTGCTCAGGACAAGGCTCACAAGCGTGCAACTTGCACGCCCCGTGCCAGAGCAGGCTGCCCAGAACACCTTTTATTTGGGTTTTTTTTAAGAAAAAGAGAGAGAGAACTCACAACCCCACGTGCTCCGCCCCCCACGCCGATGCCGCCGGGCACAGGGACCTCTCGGGGGTCACCACACGCCCCGGAGGGGCCACTGGCCCAGTGGTACCCCATCGGCGTGGCACCCCAGTGGCACAGCACCCCATCGATGCGGCACCCCATTGGTGCAGCACCCTGGTGGCAGGGCACCCTGTCAGCATGGCACCCCGGTGGCAGGGCACCCCAGCGGTGCGGCACCCTGGTGGCAGGGCACTCTGGTGACAGGGCACCCTGTCAGTCCGGCACCCTGGCGGCACAGCACCCCATTGACATGGCACCCCATCAACGTGGCACCCCATCGACGCGGCACCCCGGCAGCAGGGCACCCCATTGATGTGGCACCCCGCCGGTGCGGCACCCTGGCGGCACAGCACCCCATTGACGTGGCACCCCATCAGCGTGGTGCCCTGGTGACAGGGCACCCTGGCAGCGTGGCACCCTGGCAGCACAGCACCCCATCAGCGCAGCACCCCAGTGGCATGGCACCCTGGTGGCACAGCACCCTGTCAGCGCGGCACCCCATTGACGTGGCACCCCGGTGGCAGGGCGCGGCACCCCAGTGGCATGGCACCCCAGTGGCATGGCGCCCCATTGACGCGGCACCCCGGTGGCAGGGCACCACACTGACGTGGCACCCTGGTGGCAGAGCACCCCATCGGTGCGGCACCCCGGTCGCAGGGCACCCCATCGGCGCAGCACCCTGGTGGTGCAGCACCCCATCGGCGCTGCACCCCGGTGGCAGGGCACCCCATCAGTGCGGCACCCCGGTGGCAGGGCACCACACTGACGTGGCACCCTGGTGGCAGAGCACCCCATCGGCGCTGCACCCCGGTGGCAGGGCACCCCATTGGCGCAGCACCCCATCGGCGCGGCACCCTGTCGACGCGTCCCTCGGCGCAGGGGCCGGGGGGGGGTGTGGGGGCGCGAGGCCGGCTCACGCCTCGCCCTCCTCGGCCTGTCCCGGCGGCGCGGGCAGGCGCAGCTCGGCGTGGTGCCGGCTGAGCACGAAGAGGCGCCCCGCCGCCAGCAGCGCCAACAGCGCGACGCCCACGCAGGCGCCGAACATGCTCCTGGTGCCCGTCTGCCGGTCGCTGTCGTGGAGAACCAGTAAACCCAGGCCGGCCAGCAGATTCAGCGGGAGGCGAAACCAGTTCATCACCCCCAGACGATCCTTCTCCGGAACCGCCTGCCGGCGCAGGAAGCCCATGGCCGGGAAGTAAAGGCCGCAGGCGAGCTCGATGAGGAGGAAGGCGAGGAAGGACTCGGTGGGGCTCTCCTGGCCGGGGCTGGTGGAGAAGGCGAGCACCAAGAGGGAGAGGAACAGCAGGAGCACGGCGAGGGCGAGGAGGTGGACGGGCTGGAGGCGGTAGCGCCCGCAGACGGCCAGGCGGTAGAGCGAGGAGCCCAGCGTGCTGGCGGCCATGAAGGCGGAGAAGACGATGCCCAAGGGAGCGCCGTGGGGGTCCAGGACGGGCGTCCAGAGGAAGATGAAGATGTGGATGACGCTCTCAAACAGAGCCTGGACGGCGCCCAGGAGGAGGACGCGCCGGTCGGAGAGGAGGCGCTTCAGCCCGTCGCCGCAGCTTTTGGAGAAAGAGCGTTGCTTCCCGTAGTTTTCGTCCCAATATTTAACGGCGAAGACCCCCGAGAGGGCGAGGAGGGGGATGGAGGCCACGAACGGGGCCGCCGGGCCCAAAGCCAACCCCTCGGCGAGGAGATCGGCCGCTCCCCCCGCGCCCACGGCGATGACGTTGTTCCAAAACGCCGCCCGGGAGAAGGTGACGGCGATCCACTCGGCGGGAAAATCGTGTCGCTCCACGTGCTCGTGGACGTACCACGCCTCGAAGGCGGAAAAGAGCAACGCCGTGGACAACCCCCCCAAGACCCTCCCCACCGCCAACACCAGGTAATCCCGGGAGAGTTTCACCAAGCAGCACGCCGAGTAGGTCAAGGAGAAAAGGACGCAGGATTTTTTCCGGCCCAACCGATCGACCAAAGACGAGGAAACCAACCCAAAAAGGACGCTGGAGGCGAAGCCGCAGACGTAGAGGATGGCGATCTGCCCCTCCAGGAAGCGGTAGTGCTGGTAGAGCTTGTAGAGGTAGGGGCCCTGCAGCCAGTCGGCGGCCAGCGCCGGCAGGTAGACGCGGTAGTAGCCGCGCTGGAAGCGGCGGAAGGCCGGGTTGGCGTGGTGGGGGGCGGCGGGGGGCCGGGAGCGGCGGGCGGCCAGCTCCAGCGCCAGGCAGGCGGCCAGCAGGGCGGCGCAGGCGGAGCAGGAGGCGAGGAGCATGGCGGTGGGCAGACCAGCGGCATCGCCGGGGCGGGCTGCGGAGGTGCTGCCGGGGAGAGAGCGCGGTTGAGGGGCGGCCCACACTGACCCCCTCCATCACCCTCCTGCCCCAGGCAGCCCCCTCCCCAAGGAGCAGCCCCCCTCCCACCTGCTTCCTAACCCTCAGATCAACCCCCGCAGCCCCCATACAGCCCCCCTCTGGTATCCCCCCACCCCTGCCCTATACACCCCCACAGCAGAGCCCCCCCTCGCCCTCCCCGTACAGACCCACTCCCGCAGCGCCCCCAGCCCCACACACCTCCCCCAGCCCCCCCGACCCCATATGGTCCCCATCAGCCCCACACAACCCCCATGCCCCCCCCCGACCCCACACGGTCTCCACAGGCCCCACACAACCCCCATGCCCCCCCCCCCCGACCCCACACGGTCCCCACAGGCCCCACACAACCCCCATGCCCCCCCCCCGACCCCACACGGTCCCCACAGGCCTCACAGAGCCCCCCCCCGACCCCATATGGTCCCCATAGCCCCCTCCTCCGACCCCACACACCTTCCACAGCCCCCCCGACCCCATATGGTCCACATCGGCCCCACATAACCCCCAGGCTCCCCCCCCCAGACCCCACACACCTCTCACAGCCCCCCCCGACCCCACACGGTCCCCACAGGCCTCACAGAGCCCCCCCCGACCCCATACGGTCCCCATAGCCCCCCCCCAACCCCACACACCTGCCACAGCCCCCCCCGACCCCACACGGTCCCCACAGGCCCCACACAACCCCCGTGCCCCCCCCCCGCCCCCACACGGTCCCCACGGGCCCCCCATCTCCATATGGCTCCATATGGCCCCCCCCGGCCCCACACACCCCCCCCGGCCCCACCTGCCCCTCAGCGGGGGGAGCGGCCGCGCGCGACACCACTTCCACGGCCCCGCTTCCGCCTGGCCCCGGCCGCTGCCGCCGCGGGCGCCGCCATCTTGGCTTGTGTCACGTGACGGGGGCCGCTTTCGCCCCGCCTCCCGCTCGCTCACCTTTGCTGCCAGCCGGGGAGGGGGCTTGTGGCGGTCTGTGGGGCGGAGGTGCCTATGGGACCCCTCACAGTGTGTCTGTGGGGTGTCTGTGGGGCAGCGGTGCCTATAGGCCCCTCACAGCGTGTCGATGGGGTGTCTGTGGAGCAGCGGCACCTATATGCCCCCTCACAATGTGTCTATGGGGTGTCTGTGGGGCAGCAGTGCCTATGGGGCCCCTCACAGCGTGTCGATGGGGTGTCTGTGGGGCAGCAGTGCCTATAGGCCCCTCACAGTGTGTCTATGGGGTGCCTGTGGGGCGGAGGTGCCTGTGGGGCAGAGGTGCCTATGGGGCCCCTCAAAGCGTGTCTATGGGTTGTCTGTGGGGCGAAGGTGCCTATGGGGCCCCTCACAGCGTGTCTATGGGGTGTCTGTGGAGCAACAGTGCCTATAGGCCCCTCACAGTGTGTCGATGGGGTGCCTGTGGGGCAGCGGTGCCTATAGGCCCCTCACAGCGTGTCGATGGGGTGTCTGTGGAGCAGCGGCACCTATAGGCCCCTCACAGTGTGTCTATGGGGTGCCTGTGGGGCAGCGGTGCCTATAGGCCCCTCACAGTGTGTCGATGGGGTGTCTGTGGGGCAGCAGTGCCTATAGGCCCCTCACAGTGTGTCGATGGGGTGTCTGTGGAGCAGCGGTGCCTATAGGCCCCTCACAGTGTGTCTATGGGGTGCCTGTGGGGCAGCGGTGCCTATAGGCCCCTCACAGTGTGTCGATGGGGTGTCTGTGGGGCAGCGGTGCCTATAGGCCCCTCACAGTGTGTCGATGGGGTGTCTGTGGGGCAGCAGTGCCTATAGGCCCCTCACAGTGTGTCGATGGGGTGTCTGTGGAGCAGCGGTGCCTATAGGCCCCTCACAGTGTGTCTATGGGGTGCCTGTGGGGCAGCGGTGCCTATAGGCCCCTCACAGTGTGTCGATGGGGTGTCTGTGGGGCAGCAGTGCCTATAGGCCCCTCACAGTGTGTCGATGGGGTGTCTGTGGGGCAGCGGTGCCTATAGGCCCCTCACAGTGTGTCTATGGGGTGCCTGTGGGGCGGAGGTGTCTGTGGGGCAGCGGTGCCCACAAGGCCCTGCATGGGGGGTCTAGGGGTGTCTGTGGAGTGTCTGGGGGGTGGCAGTGCCCATGGGGACGCTCACAGGGAGTGTGTGTGGTGTCTATGGGTCAGCGGTACCTACAGGGACCTCTGTGGGGTGCCTGTGGGGTGTGTGTAGCACCATGGAACCGTTTGGGTTGGAAAAGCCCGTTAAGCCCATCGAGTCCAACCATCAACCCAGCACAGCTAAGGCCACCCTAAACCATGTCCCTAAGCACTGTATCAGCTCATCTCTTAAACCCCCCCGGGATGGTGACTCCCCCTTCCCTGGGCAGCCCCTGCCAACACCCCACAGCCCTTTCCAGGAAGATGTTTTCCCAAATATCCAATCCAGCCCTCCCCCGGCACAGCTTGAGGCCGTTCCCTCTTGTCCCATCACTTGTCCCTTGGGAGAAGAGACCGCCCGCCCCCCTCTCTGCCCCCTCCTGTCAGGGAGCTGTAGGGAGCGATCAGCTCTGCCCTGAGCCCCCTCTGCTCCAGGCTGACCCCCCCCAGCTCCCTCAGCCGCTCCCCTGTGCCGGGTTCAGTCAGGAAAGGGTTAACTCCCTTTACTCTGGTTGCCAGGGAACTCTGTTGCTGGACAGTGAGTGAAAACATTGACAAGGCCTCAGCTGGTGCTGGGGATGGCCTGTACCGGACTCAAGGGCTTTTGTCCGCTTCGGATACTGTAGCTGACCCAGACTGACCAAGGCAGTATTTCATCCCATAGTCCGTCATGTTCCGGTCTCTTGGGGTGGGGAAGAGGGTCCGGTAGCCATTACTCTGCCCTTCTCTCTCTCTCCCTTACTCTCTTGCTCGTCTCTCTGGGCACTTGCTAACCCCCTGTGTTAGCTGCTTTGCCAACTCCTGTGCTGGCTCATTCGTGTGGGAGCTGGTGGGTTGTTTTGAGTTTCCTGGCTGTGTTATCAGTGATAAGGTTTGCTCGGAATCCGCTGCGTAGGCTCCCGGGCTCCGGCCTTCAGGCCGCGGCTCTGGGGCTGCGATCGCTCTGGGGCTGTGGGTCTCGGGCTCTCGGGGTCTGATTTTCATCCCTCAACACCTGGGTGTGCATTGGTCAGGGGATGGTGGGAAATTGGATCATATTGGATCATAGTGTATATATTGTACTGTGTGTTTCATGTTCTACTATTTTAAGTATTTATTATTAGTAGTACCTGTATATATTGATTTAGATTTAATTAGTAAACAGTCCTTATCTCGATTTTACAAGCTTCCTTATTTCTTTTTCCTCCGATTCTTCCCCTCCGCTGGAGGAGGGGAGGGGGATTTGTGAGAGCGGCTTCGTGGTATCTTGCTAGCCGGAGTTAAACCACGACATCCCCCCAGGAACTGTGCCCCAGCCCCTTCCCCAGCTCTGCTCCCTTCTCCGCACACGCTCCAGCCCCTCGGGGTCTCTTGCCGGGAGGGGCCCAAACTGACCCCAGGATTCGAGGTGCGCCCCCCCAGTGCCCAGCACAGGGGGACAATCCCTGCCCGGCTCCCGCTGGCCACGCTGTCCCTGGTGCTTCACTGCCCGGCTCCCCCTGACCACGCTGTCCCTGGTGCTTCACTGCCTGGCTCCCGCTGACCACACTGTCCCTGGTGCTGGCCAGGATGCCGCTGGCCACCCGGGCACACACCAGCTCACGCTCAGCCGCTGTCACCCCCCGCCAGGTCCTTTCCCCCGGGCAGTTTCCAGCCCCTCGTCCCCAGCCTGGGGCGGTGCCGGGGGTTGCAGTGGCCGGAGGCCAGGACCCAGCACTTGGCCTGGTTGACCCTCACGCGGTGACCTCAGCCCGTGGATCCAGCCTGTCCCGGGGGGCATCACTTGGGCCCCACTCAGCAACCCTCGGAGATGCTCAGCATCGCTCGGCAATGTTCGGGGTGGTTGGCACTGCCCGGCAGGGCTCGGGTCAGCTTGGTGCCGCTCGGTAGCCCCCAGTTGGGCTCGGCTCTGCTCGGCCCACCTTAGTTGCTGGCTGCAGGTCACGCAGGGCCGGGCAGGGTAGGACCAGGCCAGGCGGTGGCAGTCGTGGGGATTCACGAGCGGGACACAGAGCGTGGCACGGCTGGGCATGGCCGGGCACGGCCCGATGCAAGGTCTGGTTGCAGTACACAGCACAACTGGGCACAGCTGGGCACGGCCCGGTGCAGGGTCAGGCTGCAGTACACTGCACAGCTGGGCACGGCTGGGCACGGCCCGGTGAGGGGTCAGGCTGCAGCACACAGCACAGCTGGGCACAGCTGGGCACAGCCCGGTGCGGAGTCTGGCTGCGGCACACAGCACAGCTGGGCACAGCTGGGCACGGCTGGGCACGGCTGGGCATGGCCCGATGCAGGGTCTGGCTGCAGTACACAGCACAGCTGGGCACAGCTGGGCACGGCCCAGTGCAGGGTCAGGCTGCAGTACACAGCACAGCTGGGCACGGCTGGGTACGGACCAGTGCAGGGTCAGGCTGCAGCACACAGCACAGCTGGGCACAGCTGGGCACGGACCAGTGCAGGGTCAGGCTGCAGCACACAGCACAGCTGGGCACAGCTGGGCACGGACCAGTGCAGGGTCAGGCTGCAGTACACAGCACAGCTGGGCACGGCTGGGTACGGACCAGTGCAGGGTCAGGCTGCAGCACACAGCACAGCTGGGCACAGCTGGGCACAGCTGGGCACGGACCAGTGCAGGGTCAGGCTGCAGCACACAGCACAGCTGGGCACAGCTGGGCACAGCTGGGCACGGCCCGGTGCAGGGTCAGGCTGCAGTACCCAGCACAGCTGGGCACGGCTGGGCACGGCTGGGCACGGCCCGGTGCAGGGTCAGGCTGCAGTACACAGCACAGCTGGGCACAGCTGGGCACGGCTGGGCACGGCTGGGCACGGCCCGGTGCAGGGTCAGGCTGCAGCACACAGCACAGCTGGGCACAGCTGGGCACGGCCCCGTACGGCACGGCACGGCACGGTCCTGCAAAGCTGCATGGCACAGCATAGGCCTGGCACAGCTCGGCAGAGCCCTGCATGGCTGCGTTGCACACCCTGGCACAGCCGTGCGTGGCACGGCACAGCTCAGCCCTGCATGCCCAGCTCAGCTTGGCACGACCCTGCACAGTCGAGTCACACACCCTGGCACGGCCCTGCACGGCCCCGTTGCACACCCTGGCACACCCGTGCGTGGCACAGCACAGCCGCGTGGCACGGCTCAGCACGGCGTGGCACAGCACAGCTTGACACAGCCGGCACAGCCGTGTTGCACACCCTGGCACGGCTCTGCACGGCCCCATTGCACACCCTGGCACACCCATGTGTGGCACAGCCCCACTGCACACCCTGCACGGCCCCATTGCACACCCTGGCACACCCGTGCATGGCACAGTCCTGTTGCACACCCTGGCACAGCTGCGTTGTACACCCTGCACAGCCCCGTTGCACACCCTGGCACACCCGTGCGTGGCACAGCCATGTTGCACACCCTGCACAGCCCCTTTGCACACCCTGGCACAGCCACACACACCCTGGCATGGCTCTGCACAGCCCCATTGCACACCCTGCACAGCCCCGTTGCACACCCTGGCACAGCCACACACACCCTGGCACGGCTCTGCACGGCCCCGTTGCACACCCTGCCACAGCCGTGCATGGCACAGCCACGTTGCACACCCTGGCACAGCCACACACACCCTGGCACGGCTCTGCACAGCCCCATTGCACACCCTGCACAGCCCCGTTGCACACCCTGGCACACCCGTGCGTGGCACAGCCCCGTTGCACACCCTGGCACGGCCCCGTTGCACACCCTGGCACACCCGTGCATGGCACAGCCCTGTTGCACACCCTGGCACAGCCACACACACCCTGGCACGGCTCTGCACGGCCCCGTTGCACACCCTGCCACAGCCGTGCGTGGCACAGCCCTGTTGCACACCCTGGCACAGCCCCGTTGCACACCGTGCACAGCCCCGTTGCACACCCTGGCACACCCGTGCGTGGCACAGCCCCATTGCACACCCTGCACAGCCCCGTTGCACACCCTGGCACACCCGTGCGTGGCACGGCCGCGTGGCACGGCTCAGCATGGCGCGGTCCCGCCCCGATGCGCGGGTGCCCCGGGAGGGGCCGTCCCGCGTGGGCCCGGGGCATCCCGGCTGCCCGCGGCGGTGCTGAGCCGCTGCGCCTCCGGGGGATTAGCTGGGGGGGGGGGGGAGGTCACAGGGGGCAGCCCCCCCCCCGCACACACGTGTGGGCAAACCCACGTGGCTGCCCTATGCCCCCCCCCCCGTGCACGCCGCTGTCCCCGTGCAACTGCCCCGCTGCACGTGCAGCCCCCCCGCCACGCCGGTGCAAACCCCCCCCCCCCCCCTCATTGTGCAAACCCCCAATTCCAGTGCCGACACCCCCCCGGGACCCCAGTCCTCGTGTAAATGCCCCCCCCCGTGCACACACACACACACACACCCCGCACAATTGCCCCCTCACCCTTGCACAACCCAGGGGCTGGGGGGGTCCAGCGCTGCCTGTGCCTCAGTTTCCCCATGTTGGGGGGGGCACCCCCATACTCACCACAGCCGATGGGTGCCTGCCCATCCCCCGGGTGGGAGTGGCGGGGGGGGTCCCGGGCACCCCCTCACTTGATGCCTAGCCGGGGGCGGCAGATGGAGCAGGCAGGGGGGCAGCGGGGGGGGCAGCAGGCAGGGGGGGTAACAGGGGGGGCAACACCGGGAGGGGGGACAGCAGGGTGGGGGAGGGGAGCAGCAGGGTAGGGGGTGACACTGAGGGCAGCAGGGGGGGTGACACTGAGGGTGACAGGGTGGGGGGCAGGAGGGCAAGGGGTGACACTGGGGGCAGCTGGGTGGGGGGCAGCACGGGGGGTGGCAGGCAAGGGGGCAGCAGAGGGGGCAGCAGAGGGGGCAGCGGGGGGGGCAGCAGGGGGGGTGGCAGGTAGGGGGGCAGCAGGGGGGGCGGCAGGGGGGGGTGGCAGGTGGGGGGGGCAGGCGGGGGGACAGCAGGGGGGGCAGCAGCAGGCAGGGCCGGCCATGGGGGTCCCCCCGCGGCGGCGGGGCCGGGGTCCCGGCCAGCCCAGCCCCATGGTGCTGCCGCCCCCGCCCCCCCCCCCCCCGCCCGCCCCGGGGGATTTACTGCCCAAAGCCGCTGAGCGGGGGGGGGCGGGGGGAGGCTCGCACGTGGCAGCACCCATGGGTGCGGGGGCTGTGGCTGCCCTGCCGCCCCCCGCATCCCGCCCCCAACCCCCAGCGGTGTCACCGGCCCCACGCGGGACACCCCACGGGGCGGGGGGGGGGACACGGGGGGGCCCGCGGGGTCCTGCTGCCCCCTGGCGGGGCCCGGGAGCGCTGCGACACGAGTGGCCCCGCGACACGGGGACCACGGGGGCCACGGGGGGCCGGTGGGGTCGCGTGGGGCATAGAGGGACATGGGGGGACACGGGGTTGAATGTGGGGGACAGGGGGGGACACCACGGGGGGCCACGGGGGGGCACTGGGGACAGGAGGGACATTAGGGCAGGGGTACAGGAGCGGACACGGGTGGACAGGCCACGTGTGCACGCGCGTGTCCCCGCGTGAGTGTCCCACCCGCGGTCACGTCCCGCACACGCGTGTGTGTGCCTTGTCCCCCCCCCCCCGCCCCGTGCCTCAGTTTCCCCAGGGCCCGGGGCAGGGGGGGGTGGGAGGAAGAGGAGGGGGAGGGTGTTGGGGGAGGGGAGGCGGCGTGGGGGAGGGGGCGGGGAGGCCCCGCAGCCGATGGGGCGATGGAAAAAGGTTTGGGTGGAAAATCCTCCCCCCGCCCCCCTCCGCCCCCCCCCCCGCCGCTCAATGGCGGCTTTGTTCGGCCCAGGGGCCCCGCGGCAGCAGCCCCCGCCCCCCACGCGGGTGTGTGTTCCCCCCCCCATCGTGTCCGCCCCCCTCCCCCCGTGCCTCAGTTTCCCCGCTGGGGCGGGGGGGCACTCGCGGGGGGGGGGGGGGGGGGGGGCGCTGGGGGGGGATGTAGAGGGGCGTGCGGGGCCATCCCCCGCCGTGCAAGGGGATAAACAGCCGTGCAAGGCGTGTAAACCCGCGCGTGGGCGTGTAAACCCGCGCGTGGCCGTGCAACCGAACACGGTGCCAGGGGAAGCCGTGCAAAGGGGACCCGTGTAACGCCGTGCAAGGCCGTGCAAATCCGTGCAACGCCGTGCCAACCCTCCGTGCAAGCCACGCAGCCCCGTGCAACGCCGTGCAATGCCTTGGAGCCCCGTGCAAATCCGTGCAACGCCGTGCAGCGCCGTGCCAACCCTCCGTGCAACGCCGTGCAGCCCCGTGCAACGGCGTGCAAATCCGTGCAATGCCTTGGAGCCCCGTGCAAATCAGTGCAACGCCATGCAGCCCCGTGCAGCCCTGTGCAAATCCGTGCAACGCCGTGCAGCCCCGTGCAAATCCGTGCAAATCCGTGCAGCCCCGTGCAACGCCGTGCAAATCCGTGCAACGCCGTGCAGCGCCGTGCCAACCCGCCGTGCAAGGCCATGCAGCCCCGTGCAAATCCGTGCAAGGGCGTGCAATGCTGTGCCAACCCTCCGTGCAGCCCCATGCAACGCCTTGGAGCCCCGTGCAAATCCGTGCAAATCCGTGCAATGCCTTGGAGCCCCGTGCAAATCCGTGCAACGTCGTGCAACACTGTGCCAACCCTCTGCGCAACGCCATGCAGCCCCGTGCAGCCCCGTGCAAATCCGTGCAAATCCGTGCAGCCCCGTGCAACGCCGTGCAGCGCCGTGCCAACCCGCCGTGCAAGGCCATGCAGCCCCGTGCAAATCCGTGCAAGGGCGTGCAATGCTGTGCCAACCCTCCGTGCAGCTGCGTGCAACGCCTTGGAGCCCCGTGCAAATCCGTGCAAATCCGTGCAGCACGGCGCCCTGCACACAAGGGCCCCGCTCCCCACGGGGACCCCCCCGGCACCCACCGTCCTGCACACACCCCCCCCCCCGGGCTGGGTGCTGCGTGGGTGGGGGTGTGGGTGCAGCTGGGGGGGGGGCAGGAATGCAGCCGGGCGGGTGCTGCCGGCACAGGCCTCGCACGCCCTTGCACGCCCGCGCGTGCGGGGACACGCTGGGCCGAGCGCCGCCACGCGCGCCGGGGGGCAGGGCTGGGCACACGCGTGTGCGAGCTTGCACGGCCCCGAGCGGTCACAGGTGCTCGGGAAGGGTGTTGCACGCTTGCTCGTTCCTGCGCACGCTTGTGCACACTCATGCACGCCCGGGCACACTCGTGAATGCTCACACCCGCTCATGCACGCTTGTAGCTGCCCATACACACTTGTGCACGCTCATGCACACTATTCCATGCCCTCAGACACCTGTGCACTCTCACACCCACTCTTGCACACTCACACACGCCCATGCACGCTTGTACCCACTCGTGCACACTCACATCCACTCATGCACTCACACCCACTCGTGCCATCGCACACTCTTGCACACTCATACACGCCCGTGCATGCTCACACCCACTCATGCACGCTCATACACGTTTCTGCACGCTCACACTCAGTTGTGCACACTCATACACATCCGGGCATGCTCACACCCACTTCTGCATTCACACCCACTCCTGCACACTCATACACACCCATGCACACTCATGCATGCTCACACATGCCCGTGCACGCTCACACCCACTCGTGCACACTCACATCCACTCATGCACTCACACCCACTCGTGCCATCACACACTCATGCACGCTCATACACACCCATGCACACTCACACCCACTCTTGCACACTCATACACGCCCGTGCATGCTCACACCCACTCCTGCACGCTCATACACGCTCACACCCACTCCTGCACGCTCACACACGCCCGTGCATGCTCACACCCACTCCTGCACGCTCATACACGCTCACACCCACCCGTGCAACGCTCACACCCAGATGCACACTCACACCCACTTGTGCACTCACACCCCACTCCTGCACGCTCATACACGCTCACACCCACCCGTGCACGCTCACACCCAGATGCACACTCACACCCCACTTGTGCACTCACACCCACTCCTGCACGCTCATACACGCTCATACACGCTCACACCCACTCGTGCGCACTCGTACCTGCCCTCACACACTCCTGCCCGTTCATGCCCACTCGTGCACGCTCGCACACGCCCCTCCATGCCCACACCCACTCGTGCACACTCACACACGCGCCCCACCCGGCAGCCCCCCCCTCCAGCCCCTCCCCATTCCGGGGGGGGCCCGGGGGGGCGGGGCAGGGCGGTGGCTGCCCCCGGGCCCTGCCTGCTCCTGCCTGGCCTGTCCCAGCCTGCCCGGCCTGCTCTGCCCGGCCGCCCCGCCCGTGCCACGCCACCCCTGCCCGGCCGCTGCCTGTCCCCTGCCTGTCCCTGCCAGTGCCATGGCCACCCCTGCCTGTCCCCTGCCTCTCCCGTCCCCTGCCTGTCCTGTTCCCTGCCTGTCCCTGTCCCCTGCCCATCCCCTGCCCGTCCCTGTCCCTGTCCCTGCCAGTGCCATGGCCACCCCTGCCTGTCCTCTGCCCGTTCTCTGCCTGTCCCTGTCCCTGCCAGTGCCATGGCCACCCCTGCCTGTCCCCTGCCCGTTCTCTGCCTGTCCCTGTCCCTGTCCCTGCCAGTGCCATGGTCACCCCTGCCTGTCCTCTGCCCGTTCTCTGCCTGTCCCTGTCCCTGCCAGTGCCATGGCCACCCCTGCCTGTCCTCTGCCCGTTCTCTGCCTGTCCCTGTCCCTGCCAGTGCCATGGCCACCCCTGCCTGTCCCCTGCCCGTTCTCTGCCTGTCCCTGTCCCTGTCCCTGCCAGTGCCATGGCCACCCCCGCCTGTCCCCTGCCCATTCCCTGCCTGTCCCTGTCCCCTGTCTGTCCCCTGCCTGTCCTGCTTCCCTGCCCATCCCCTGCCCATCTCCTGCCTGTTTCTGTCCCCTGCCTGTCCCTGCCTGTCCCTGCCAGTGCCATGGCCACCCCTGGCCGTTCTCTGATTGTCCTGGCTGTGCCATGTCCCCTGTGCACCATGGATGTCCCCTGCCTGTCCCTGTCCCTGCCTGTGCCTGCCCGTCCCTGCCCGCCCGAGGCCCCACACGCGGTGCTGGTGCCCCCAGCACCCCCGAGCCCCCCGCACACAGACACACACGTGCGTTGGCGTGAGCACACCGGCAGGCCTTGCACGCGTGTGTGCAAGGGGGCCCGTGGCACCCCCCTGTCTGGCCTGGGGCCCGCGGGACGTCGCGCACACCTGGTGTGCAAACAGCTCGCACGACTGTTGGCACGGGGACACCTGCTCTTGACAGTTGTGCGAGCCTGGCACCAACCCCCGCCCTCGTGCAACGCTGCCACAGAAACACACACCCTGGGCAACCCTTGCACACACACCCCCCTTGCACACCCCCTTGCACACCCCTGTGCTCCCTTGCACACCTCCCCGCTGCCTGGGCTTCTGGCGTGGCCCCGTCCGAGGGTGTGTGAGGGTGAGAGCTGTGCGAGGGCCGTGCAAGAGTGTGTGAGGGCAGTGCAAGGGTGTGCAAGGGGCGTGCAAGGGTGTATGAGAGCTGTGCAAGGGTGTGTGAGTGTGTGAGGGCCGTGCAAGGCTGCATGAGGGGGTGTGAGGGGCCGTGCAAGGCGCGTGTGAGGTTGTATGAGGGGCTGTGCAAGGGTGTGTGAGGGTGTGTGAGGGTGTGTGAGGGTGAGAGCTGTGCAAGGGCTGTGCAAGGGCTGTGCAAGGGTGTGTGAGGGCCGTGCAAGGGTGTGTGAGGGTGTGCGAGGGCAGTGCAAGGGGTGTGTGAGGGTGTGCAAGGGTGTGTGAGGGTGAGAGCTGTGCAAGGGTTGTGCAAGGGTGTGCGAGGGCCATACAAGGGTGTGCAAGGGTGTGCGAGTGTGTGTGAGGGCCGTGCAAGGCTGCATGAAGGTGTGAGGGTGTGTGAGGGCTGTGCAACGGTGTGCAAGGGCCATGCAGGGGTGTGTGAGAGCTGTGCAAGGGCTGTGCGAGGGTGTGCAAGGGCCGTGCAAGGGTGTGAAAGCTGTGTGTGGGACGTGCGAGGGGTGTGCAAGGGCAGTGTGAGGGGGTCTGAGGGTGTGCAAAGTCTGTGCAAGGGTGTGCAAGGGCTGCAAGGGTGTGCAAGGGCCGTGTGACACCGCCAGCAGCCGGGTGGGGGAGGGGGGGCAGCTGCTGGTTTTAATTACCGGCGGGTGGTTAATTGGGACCTTTTGGCTGCGGTGAGGGCGGGGGGGGGGGGGGGGGGGGGGGGCCCTTTTGGGGGCCAACACGTGGCAATGGGGGCACGAGCGAGTCCCCCTCCCCGTGGGCACACATGTGGGGCACGGGGGTGGGTCAAGGGGACGTGAGCGAGGGGATGTGGGGTGGCACGGGGGGACACGGGGGGACATGGGGGGGACACGGGGGGACATGGGACACACACGTGGGGGCACACGGGGTGGCATGGGGGACATGGGGGGACACGGGGTGGCACAGAGGGACACGGGGGGGACACGGGGGGACATGGGACATACGTGGGGGCACACGGGGTGGCATGGGGGACACGGGGGGGACACGGGGTGGCACAGAGGGACACGGGGGGGACATGGGGGGACATGGGACACACACGTGGGGGCACACGGGGTGGCATGGGGGACACGGGGGGACATGGGGGGACATGGGACACACGTGGGGGCACACGGGGTGGCATGGGGGACACGGGGGGACACGGGGTGGCACCACGGGGGGACATGGGGGGACACGGGACATGGGACACACACGTGGGGGCACATGGAGTGGCAGAGGGGGACATGGGGGACACGGGGTGGCACCGAGGGACATGGGGGGACACGGGGGGACATGGGACACACACGTGGGGGCACATGGGGTGGCACGGGGGACATGGGGGGACACAGGGTGGCACGGGGGGACATGGGACACACGTGGGGACGCAGAGGGGGCAGGGTGTGGCTGGAGGGTGACACGGGTGGACACCGATGGGGGACCTGGGTGGCAGGAGGGGGGAGATGGAGGTGACGGGGGACACGGGGGGACACACAGGTGTCCCCACTGCCTCGATTGCCCTGGCGGGGTGCTGGGGGTGTGACACGGGGACTGGGAGGGACTGGGAGGGTGACAGGGGGGCATTGGGAGGGTGACAGGGGGGCACTGGGCGGGACTGGGAGGGTGACTGGGAGGGACTAGGAGGGTGACAGGGGGACTGGGAGGGTGATAGGGGGACTGGGAGGGTGACAGGGGGGCACTGGGAGGGACTGGGAGGGTGACAGGGGGACTGGGAGGGGTGACAGGGTGACTGGGAGGGACTAGGAGGGTGACAGGGGGACTGGGAGGGTGACAGGGGCACTGGGAGGGACTGGGAGGGTGACTGGGAGGGACTGGGAGAGACTGGGAGGGTGATAGGGGGGGCACTGGGAGGGACTGGGAGGGTGACTGGGGCACTGGGAGGGACTGGGAGGGTGACAGGGGGGCACTGGGAGGGACTGGGAGGGTGACTGGGAGGGACTGGGAGGGTGACAGGGGGACTGGGGGGGTGATAGGGGGGCACTGGGAGTGACACACGGGGTGTGGGCGGGGCTGGGGCAGGCCAGGGCCCCCCCCCGGTCTGTGTGTGCGGGGGGCGTGTGACACTGCCTGCGTGTGCCCCCGCGTGCGCGTGACACCCCGTGCGCGCCCCCCCGCCCGTGCCACCGCGTGTGCCCGTGTCCCCCCCAGCGCCGTGTGCCCGCCCGGCCCCGCCCCTTCCCGTGACCCCGCCCCTCGCCCCTCGCCCCGCCCCCGCCCCGCCCCGCCCCGCGCCGGTCGCTGGGCCCAGGGGCCGGGCCGCGCCGCACCCGCCGGGACCGGGACCGGGAGCGGGGCCGGGGCCGGGGCCGCGATCGGGGCCGGGGCCGGGCCGGGCCGGGCCCCGCCGCCATGTACGACTGCCTGGAGGCGCTGGCGGGGCCGCGGCGGCTGCACGACGTGACGAACCGGGGGGCCTGCGCCCTGCGCAAGGCGGGGTACGGGCCGCGCTGCGGGGCTCTGCCGCCCTTCGCCTGGCCGCCGCCCGCCCGCCGCGGTACGGAGCGCGCGTGGGCGGGGGGGGGGCCCGGGGGGCGGGGGGGTGCGAGAGCGTGGGAGCGGGGGGTGGGGGAGCGGGTGTGAAAGGGGCTGCGACCCCGCGTGGGGGGAGTGGGCGTGGGGGCGGCCCGGAGCGGCCGTGGCCGCGTCTGAGTGGGGAGGGGGGGGGGGAGGCGCCGTGGCTGGGGGGGGGGGGGTGTCTGTGGGGGTGACTCCGTGGGAGTGGGGGGCGTCTGTGACTCCGTGGGAGTGGGGGGGGTCTGTCGGGGTGACTCCGTGGGAGTGGGGGGGGTCTGTCGGGGTGACTCCGTGGGATTGGGGGGGGGGGGTCGGGGGGGGTGACTCCGTGGGAGTGGGGGGCGTCTGTGACTCCGTGGGAGGGGGGGGGGGGCTGTGGGGGTGACTCCGTGGGATTGAGGGGGAGTCGAGGGGGGGTGACTCCGTGGGAGTGGGGGCGCCTGTGACTCCGTGGGAGTGGGAGGGGGGGGGCTGGAGGGGGTGAGTGCGTGACGCCGTGGGCGTGCGTGTGTAAGCGTGGGGAGGGGGGCGACTCCGCGTGAGCATGTCTCGAGTGGGTGGGGAGGGGAGTGTGCGGCTTCTTGGGGGTGGGGGTGCGTGTCGCGGGTGGGGTGCGTGTCCCGGGTGGGGTGCGCGGGTGCGCGCCGCCGGGCCCTGCGTGGGTGTTGCGAGTGTCTGCGTGTGGCTCTGGGCGAGCGCGTGTGACGCGCGTGGGCGTGGGCGCTTGGGTGGGGGAGTGTGTGACGCGTGGGGGTGTGGAAACTATGAGGGGGGGGTGCGGCGCGGGGGGCTGGGTTCCCCCCCCCAGTCTCGGTAACAGCCCAGGAGGGATCCGGGGGGGGATTTGGGGTCACTCGGGCTTGGGGGGAGGGGCGTGGACGTGGACCGCGTTTGGGGGGACACGATTTCGGGGGGTGGGGGCACGGGCATGTGGAGGGGGGCACCGTTAGGGACCCAGTTGGGGGCCGGACACCCCACGGGACACGGGGGGGGGTGCACAGGGGCTCGGACCCACCGGGGGAAACCAACCCCACCCCCCCCGCGCCGCGTGGAAATTTGGGCACAAACAGGCCGGGGTGGGGGGGGGTGGGATGTCCCACCGCCTGTTGGGGACCCCCAGCCCCCCCCCCCCCCCCCCATCCTCGCACCCCCCCGGTCATGCCCGCGGGCGGGGCCCACCCGTGTCCCGTGTCTCCCCCCGCCCCCCCCCCCGGCCCAACTGGTTCCAGTCCGGGGCTGCCGCGCCCGCCCCGCGCCGCTGCCAATGTGGCACTTAACCCCTGCGGGGCCGCCCCGCACCGCCCCCCCCCCCCCGGGGGGGCCCCCCCCATTCAGCCGGGCTTGGCGGGGGGGCAGCAGCCCCCGGCCGGGGTGGGCACTCCCCCCCCCCCGCCCCCCCGATTAGGCTCTGGGTGGGGTTAAAGCGCTTTGGAGCCGGGTGGCCCCCCCAAAACCAAAGTGGGGGGGGCCGGGGGGGGGGGTCGGGGGGTGCCTACGGTGTTGTTCGCCCTCCCCATGGTGTGCGGGCCCCCCCCCGGGTGGTTTTGGGGTGCTGGGTATTTTTGGGGGGTGGGTGGCTGGATTTGGGTCAGACACCGCCCCCCCCCAAATCACACCGTAGGCTGGAGGGACGGGCGGGGGGGACCCCAGTGTGCCCCCCCCCCGGAAAAAAACACCCCCTCGGTGGGGCACCCGGGGAGGGGGAGGCAGATCCAGCCCCCCCCCCCAACTCGGGGTGCCCCCACGCCCCAATTCGGGGTGCCCCACCCGTCTCCTCATAGCTGGGGGGAGGGGGGGGCACACACACGCTCCCCCCGCCCCCGCGAGCGTGCGGGGGGGGGTCGCAGGGTGTGGCGCCCGGTTGCGGCGGGGGAGGGGGAGGGGTAAAGGGGGGGGGGGGGCTGTTTATTTTCGGGTGACCGTGGCGTGGGCGCGTGCACACACGTGTGCGAGGCGGGTGTGTGAGCCCCCCCCCCCCCCCCAAGTCGAGCCGCGTGGGGCCGGCCCGGGGCACGCGCAGGAATTTCCTCAATTTCAGCGATTTTGGTTTTTTTTATAAAAACACCCAAAATACCCCTCCCCCACCCCCAGCGCCCGCCCCAGCTGCGGGGGGGGCGGGTGGGGCCGTGTGTCCCTCCCCCCCCCCCCCCCCTTCGCGCCACCACCCTGTGGGGTTTGGGGTCGGGGGGGGCATGGTGGGGGTCTACACCCTGCCCCCCCCCCCCGACTTGTCTCATTGTATGTCCAACCCCCCCACCCCGGGGACAGCCCCTGGGACCCCCGTGCCCCCCTCCCACCCCACGAGGACCCACTGACCCACACGAGTGGGGAGGGCACATCCACCCCCCCCACCCCCCCGCGTGCCTCAGTTTCCCCGAGCCAACAATGAGTTGGGCGGGGGGGCTGGATCTCCAGCCTGGGGGCTCTCGGGCAGGTTGGGGGGGGCTGCAGCGACTGCCTGACCCCCCCCCTTGCCCCCCCCCAGCCGTGGAGACCGAGAGCAGGAGCGCGGCGGAGATGGTGCCCAGCTCGCCCTCGCCCCCCCCGCCCCCCCGCGTCTACAAGCCCTGCTTCGTCTGCAGCGACAAGTCCTCGGGCTACCACTACGGCGTCAGCTCCTGCGAGGGCTGCAAGGTGGGGGGCGCTGGGGACCCCCCGGGCAATGGGGACCCCCGCGGGCAATGGGGACCCTCCCCCAGGCAATGGGGACCCCCCCGGGCAATGGGGACCCTCCCCCGGGCAATGGGGAGCCTTGCTGGGGGTGCTGGGGAGCTCCCCTCCAGGATGCTGGGGAGCCAGGGGGGAGTGGGGACCACCCCAAGCACTGGGACCCCCCCCCCCTGAGGGCACTGGGACCCCCCCCGAGGTCACTGGAAACCCCCCCCTGTGGCACTGGGGAGCCTTACTGGGGGGCACTGGGGAGCTCCCCTCTCTGCACGGGGGAGCTGACACTGGGGACCCCCCTAAAGGGATGCTGGGGAACCAGGGGGGAGTGGGGACCCCCCCCCAAGCACTGGGACCCCCCCGAGGGCACTGGAACCCCCGCCAACACTGGGACCCCCCGAGGGCACTGGACACCCCCCCTGGCTCTGGGGAGCTGGCACTGGGGGCCTCCCCCGGGCACTGGGGAGCCCACCCAGGTGGGACTTGGGGACACCCGCCCCCCCCAAACACTGGGACACCCCCCCCCGGAGCACTGGGGAGCCTTGCTGGGGGGCACTTGGGACCCCCACCAAAGGGATGCTGGGGATCAGCCCATGGACACTGGGGAGCCCCTGGGGGGTTGCTGGGGAACCCCCCCGGGCACTGGGAAGCTGGGACTGGGGGCGACTGGGGGGCCCCCCCCGGGGACCTTGGGGAGCCCCCCCCGGCACTGGGAAGCTGGGACTGGGGGCGACTGGGGGGCCCACCCTGGGGACCTTGGGGAGCCCCCCCTGGCACTGGGGAGCCTTGCTGGGGGGCACTTGAGACCCCTGCCAAAGGGATGCTGGGGATCAGCCCATGGACATTGGGGACCCCCCCCCGGACACTGTGGAGCTGGTACTGGGGGGGGGACTGGGGACGCCCCGGCTGACCCCCCCCCAGGATCCCCCCCATGGCACTGGGGAGCCTTGCTGGGAGGCACTGGGAAGCCGAAACGAGGGGTCCCAGTGTGGGAGGGTGGGGGGTAGCGCCCCCCCAGCCCCCCCAGGGGTGCCAGCAGCCCCCCCGTGAACCCCCCCGCGCCCCCCCCAGGGGTTCTTCCGCCGCAGCATCCAGAAGAACATGGTGTACACGTGCCACCGCGACAAGAACTGCCAGATCAACAAGGTGACGCGCAACCGCTGCCAGTTCTGCCGCCTCCAGAAGTGCTTCGAGGTCGGCATGTCCAAGGAAGGTGCGCTGGGCTCCCGGGGGGGGGGCCGGGGGGGGCACACACCACCATCTCCCCCCCCCCCCCGGGGCATCACTGCCGTCCCCCCGGGGCATCACGGGCCGCATCAGTCCCCGCGGGGCTGGGCCACGGTGGGGGTGTCCCCGTCCTTTGGGAGGATTTGGGGCTGGGGGGGGGCAAGCAGGGATGGTGCCCCTCTAGGGGGTGGGGGGGGGCTTTTGCCGGTGCCCCCCCCGGGGTGCAGGGGAGGGGCTTTGGCCGGGCAGCCCCTGCGTTGCGCTATACGCGGATACCCCGCTCCCCGCGGTGGAGGTGTGGGGTGGGCAGGAAACGCCGCCCAGGGATGGGACGGGGGGTACCCCAACCCCCCCCCGTGACCCCGTGCGCCCCCCCCCCCGTCCCCCCCGCAGCCGTCCGCAACGACAGGAACAAGAAGAAGAAGGAGGTGAAGGAGGAGGCGGGGGCCGAGAGGCAGGAGCTGAGCCCGGAGCTGGAGGAGCTGGTGCGGAAGGTCAGCAGAGCCCACCAGGAGACCTTCCCCTCCCTCTGCCAGCTGGGCAAGTACACCATGGTGAGCACCGGGGGGGGGGCCCGGGGGGGACCCCGGCACCGTGGGCACCCGTAATGATGTCCCGTCCCTCCCCCCCCCCAGAACACGAGCGCTGACCACCGGGTGCAGCTGGACCTGGGGCTGTGGGACAAGTTCAGCGAGTTGGCCACCAAGTGCATCATCAAGATCGTGGAGTTCGCCAAGCGCCTGCCCGGCTTCACCGCGCTGCCCATCGCCGACCAGATCACCCTGCTCAAGGCCGCCTGCCTCGACATCCTGGTGAGGGGCCGCGGGGGGCGACGGCGGTCCCCAGGGGTGGCGGGGGCACGGGGACTGCTGGGCCGAGGGGACGGGGAGCTGTGGAGCAGGAGGTAGCGGGGGGACACAGGGACGAGGGGAGCTATGGGATGGGGGGTAGGTGGGATGTGGGGACAGGGGGACCCCAGATCAGCAGGTATCAGGGACACGGGGACATCAGTTCCAGGAGGCTGTGGGGACCTCAGGGCCTCTGGGCTGAGGGGTGGGTGGGATGTGGGGACAGGGGGACCCCCAGATCAGCAGGTATCAGGGACACAGGGACACGGGGACATCAGTTCCAGGAGGCTGTGGGGACCTCAGGGCCTCTGGGCTGAGGGGTGGGTGGGATGTGGGGACATGGGGACCCCCAGATCAGCAGGTATCAGGGACACAGGGACACGGGGACATCAGTTCCAGGAGGCTGTGGGGACCTCAGGGCCTCTGGGCCAGGGGGTAGGTGGGATGTGGGGACACGGGGACCCCCAGATCAGCAGGTATCAGGGACACAGGGACATGGGGACAGCAGTTCCAGGAGGCTGTGGGGACCTGGGGACCTCAGGGCCAGGAGGAACCAGGGACAAGGGGACACAGGGAGCTGTGGATCAGGAGGCAGCAGGGATGTGGGGTTATGGGGACATGGGGACATGGGGACCTCTGGGACGGGGGTCGGTGGGGACATGGGGACTTCCAGGGCAGGGGGACGTGGGAACATGAGGCCCTCAGGGACAGAGGGCAGCAGGGATGTGGGGACACGGGGACCCAGATCAGGAGGTATCAGGGACACAGGGACATCAGTTCCAAGAGGTAGCGGGGACATGGGGATTTCTGGGCCAAGGGGGCAGCGGGGACATGGGGACCTCCAGGACAGGAGGACGTGGGGACGACAGGGGCAGGGGCAGGGGGGACATTGTGACTGTAGGGCCACCCGCTGAACTGCGGACTCGGGGGTGGGCATCAGCCCGGGGGCCGGAGAGGACAGGAGGGGGTTGGGGGGCTGGTGTGTGCCCACCCCCGCGTGCCCACCGGGCAGAGCTGGAGCAGCCGGGGGGTGGCGGGCCCGCGCCCCCCAACGCGTGCGGCACGGCTCCCGCAGATGCTGCGGATCTGCACGCGCTACACGCCGGAGCAGGACACCATGACCTTCTCGGACGGGCTGACGCTGAACCGCACGCAGATGCACAACGCCGGCTTCGGGCCCCTCACCGACCTCGTCTTCGCCTTCGCCGGGCAGCTCCTGCCGCTCGCCATGGACGACACCGAGACCGGGCTGCTCAGTGCCATCTGCCTCATCTGCGGAGGTGGGCACGGGGACACGGGGACACCGGGGGGGAGGTGGCAGGGATCTGGGGACATGGGGACCTTGGGGGACACCCCGGGGGGAGGTAGCAGGGATCTGGGGACATGGGGACCTTGGGGGACACCCTGGGGGGAGGTAGCAGGGATCTGGGAACACGGGGACCTTGGGGACACAGGGGACATGGGAACACCCAGGGTGGGAGGTAGCAGGGATCTGGGGACATCGGGACCTCAGGGACACAGGGCAGTGGGGACATGGGGACCTCCGTGATGGGAGGTAGCAGGGACCTGAGGACATGGGGACCTCGGGGACACCCATGGGGGGAGGTAGCAGGGATCGGGGGACATCAGACCTTGGGACACAGGGCAGTGGGGACACAGGGATACCAGGGTGGGAGGTAGCAGGGATCTGGGGACATGGGGACCTCAGGGACCTCCGTGATGGGAGGTGGCAGGGATCTGCAGACATGGGGACCTTGGGGACACCCAGAGGGGGGAGGTAGCAGGGATTTGGGGACATCGGGACCTTGGGGACACAGGGGAGTGGGGCATGGGGACCTCTGGGATGGGAGGTGGCAGGGATCTGGGGACATGGGGACCTTGAGGACATGGGGACACCCAGGGTGGGAGGTAGCAGGGATCTGGGGACATGGGGACCTTGGGGACACAGGGGACATGGGGACACCCAGGGTGGGAAGTAGCAGGGATCTGGGACATGGGGACCTCTGGGATGGAAGGTAGCAGGGATCTGGGGACATGGGGACCTTGGGGACATGGGACACCCAGGGTGGGAAGTAGCAGGGATATGGGGACATGAGGATCTCGGGGACACAGGGCAGTGGGGACACGGGACCTCTGGGATGGGAGGTACAAGGGACCTGGGGACACAGGGACACCCAGTGTGGGAGGTAGCAGGGGTCTGGGGACACGGGGACCTTGGGGACATGGGGACACCCAGGGTGGGTGGGAGGTAGCAGGAATCTGAGGACATTGGGACCTCAGGGACACAGGGCAGTGGGGGCAGAGGGTACTCCGTGATGGGAGGTAGCAGGGACATGGGGACCTCGGGGACACCCATAGGGGGGAGGTAGCAGGGATCGGGGGACATCAGACCTTGGGGACACAGGGCAGTGGGGACATTGGGACCTCAGGGACACAGGGCAGTGGGGACACAGGGACACCAGGGTGGGAGGTAGCAGGGATCTGGGACATGGGGACCTCCAGGACACAGGGCAGTGGGGACACAGGGACACCAGGGTGGGGGCAGTGGGGACACAGGGACACCAGGGTGGGAGGTAGCAGGGGTCTGGGGACATCAGGACCTCGGGGACACATGGGGGGGGGGGGGTAGCAGGGATTTGGGGACATCGGGACCTTGGGGACACAAGGCAGTGGGGGCATGGGGACCTCTGGGATGGGAGGTGGCAGGGATCTGGGGACATGGGGACCTTGGGGACACAGGGACCTTGGGGACACAGGGGACATGGGACACCCAGGGTGGGAGGTAGCAGGGATCTGAGGACATCGGGGCCTCAGGGACACAGGGCAGTGGGGACACAAGGACCTCCACGATGGGAGGTAGCAGGGATCTGGGGACATGGGGACCTCGGGGACACAGGGACACCCAGGGTGGGAGGTAGCAGGGATCTGGGGACATCAGACCTTGGGGACACAGGGCAGTGGGGACATGGGTACCTCCGGGATGGAAGGTAGCAGGGATCTGGGGACACGGGGACATCCAGAGTGGGAGGTAGCAGGGGTCTGCGGACATCAGACCTTGGGGACATGGGGACCTCTAGGACATGGGGCAGCAGGAGTCTGGGGATATAGGGATGTCAGGGACAGGAGACAGCAGGAATCTGGGGACTCTGGGACATGGGGGCACTAGAGAAAGGGGGACGTCTGGGATGGGAGGTAGCAGGGATCTGGGGACATGGGGACATCTGGGACAGGAGACAGTGGGGACATGGGGACCTTGGGGACAGGAGGCAGCAGGAATCTGGGGACATTGGGACTTCCAGAGCAGGAAGAGGCGGGGTCATGGGGACACGGGGACCTCTGGGGCAGGTGGCAGCAGGGACATGGGGGTTTTGGGGGCTACGAGGAACCAGGGACACGGGGACCTCAGGATCAGCAGGTATCAGGGACACGGGGACATCAGTTCCAGGAGGCTGTGGGGACCTGGGGACCTCAGGGCCAGGAGGAACCAGGGACAAGGGGACACGGGGAGCTGTGGATCAGGAGGCAGCAGGGACGTGGGGTTATGGGGACATGGGGACATGGGGACTCCCAGGGCAGGGGGACATGGAACATGGGGCCCTCAGGGACAGAGGGCAGCAGGGATGTGGGGACACGGGGACCCAGATTGGAGGTAAGGGGGCCAAGGGGGCAGTGGGGACACGGGGAGCTGTGAATGAGGAGGCAGCGGGGACACAGGGACTTGGGGACCTCTGGGACATGGGGTAGGTGGGATGTGGGGACACGAGGACCCCCAGATCAGCAGGTATCAGGGACACGGGGACATCAGTTCCAGGAGGCTATGGGGACCTGGGGGCCTCTGGGCAGAGGGGTAGGTGGGATGTGGGGACACGGGGACCCCCGGATCAGCAGGTATCAGGGACACAGGGACACGGGGACATCAGTTCCAGGAGGCTATGGGGACCTGGGGGCCTCTGGGCCAGGGGGTAGGTGGGATGTGGGGACACGAGGACCCCCAGATCAGCAGGTATCAGGGACACGGGGACATCAGTTCCAGGAGGCTGTGGGGACCTGGGGGTCTCTGGGCCAGGGGGTAGGTGGGATGTGGGGACACGGGGGCCCCCAGATCAGCAGGTATCAGGGACACAGGGACACGGGGACATCAGTTCCAGGAGGCTGTGGGGACCTGGGGACCTCTGGGCCAGGAGGAACCAGGGAAGAGGGGACACGGGGACCTCTGGGCCAGGGGGCAGCGGGGGCAGGGGGCAGCGGGGGCAGGGGGCAGCGGGGGCAGGGGGCCGCTCAGGGCCACCCTGGGGACCCGTGGCCACCCGCTGGGCTGCAGACTCGGGGATGGGCACCGGCGCGGGGCCAAGGGGGGTGTGGGGGGCTGCCGTGTCCCCCCGTGCCCCCCCGTGACCGCCGTGCCCCCCGCCCCCCCAGACCGCGCCGAGCTGGAGCAGCCGGGGCGCGTGGAGCGGCTGCAGGAGCCGCTGCTCGAGGCGCTGCGCGTGTACGCGCGCGCGCGCCGCCCGCGCCAGCCCCACCGCTTCCCGCGCATGCTCATGAAAATCACCGACCTGCGCGGCATCAGCGCCAAGGGTGAGCCCCCCCCGCGACCCCCCCGCGACCCCCGGCACCCCCCCGGCACCCCCCCGCCCCCCCCCGCGCAGCCCGGGACACCCTGGGAGGGGGATGCTCGGGGGGGCTGGGAAGGGGGGAGGGGCTTGGGGGGGGGGCAGATGGGGGGGGGGGGCTGGGGGGGCCTTGGGCATTGGGGGGGGAGGTTGGGGGGGGTGTTCGGGGGGGGGGGACGCGCCTGGAGGGGCTGGGGGGGGGCAGCTGGCCGGGGGATGCAGGATGCTCGGGGGGGGGGGGAGAAACTGGGGGGGGGGGGGGCGGCTCCGAGGGGGTCGCTGGCTGGGGGGGGCGGGAGCGGGGGGCGCTCGGGGGGGGGGGGGGAGCTGGGGGAAACTGGCCGGGGGGGTGCTGAGAGCGGCGGGGGGGTCTGTAGCTCGCGGGGGAGGGGGGGGTTGCTCCCGGGGGGGTCTGTAGCCCGGGGGGTTGTGCCCGGGGGGGTGTCTGTAGCCCGGGGGGGGGGGTCTGCAGCCCGGGGGGGTTGCAGCCCGGGGGGGGGGGTCTGCAGCCCGGGGGGTTGTGCCCGGGGGGGCGTCTGTAGCCCGGGGGGGGGGTCTGTAGTCCTGGGGGTTGCAGCCCGGGGGGGGTCTGTAGCCCGGGGGGTTGCAGCCCGGGGGGGGTCTGTAGCCCGGGGGGGGGGTCTGTAGTCCTGGGGGTTGCAACCCGGGGGGGGTCTGTAGCCCGGGGGGGGGGGTCTGTAGCCCGGGGGGGGGGTCTGTAGTCCGGGGGGTTGCAGCCCGGGGGGGGTCTGTAGCCCGGGGGGGGGGTCTGTAGTCCTGGGGGTTGCAGCCCGGGGGGGGGTCTGTAGCCCGGGGGGGGGTCTGCAGCCCGGGGGGGGTCTGTAGCCCGGGGGGGGGGGTCTGTAGTCCGGGGGGTTGCAGCCCGGGGGGGTCTGCAGCCCGGGGGGTTGCCCCCGGGGGGCTGACGGGCGCGGGGGGGTCCCGCAGGCGCGGAGCGAGCCCTCACGCTGAAGATGGAGATCCCGGGCCCGATGCCCCCCTCATCCGGGAGATGCTGGAGAACCCCGACGTGTTCCAGGAGGAGGAGGGGGGGCGGGGGCGCGCCCCCCCCCGGAGCCCCCCACCGCCC
>CM050681.1:1650889-1686170 GCA_027574665.1 Rhynochetos jubatus
CGGGACCCCCCCCCCCCCCAATCCCTTTGTCCCCCCCCAACTGCTCTAAGACCCCCAATAAACGCCACCCTGCCCCCCCCCACGTGTGACCCCGGGTGGTAACTGGGTGCTGGGGGGGGGCGGGAGGGGGCAGGGGGCGCGGGGGGGGGGGCAGCCCCCCCCCCAATTAAACCGCGGAGCCGGGTTAGAAAAAGACAAAACCCAACGAGTTTTAATTAAATAAACCCTAAAGGCTGGGGGGGGGGCGGGGGCGGGGGGGGGCACCGACGGGGGGCAGGGGGGGCGGGGGGGGGGGGGACACGAGCTGGGAACGGCTTAAAAAAAACTACAGGTTAAAAGTGACGCAGGGTCAGCCCCGGGGGGGCCCCCTGCCCCCCCCCACCCCGGGGGGGGCACCTTGACACCCCCCCTCCCCCCCCCCTTCCCCCCTAGCAAAATAAGTGTATTAAACCCCAAAAAAAGCAACAACAAAAGAAACCACCCACCCCCCCCCCGAAAAATGAGCCGGGGGGGGGCTGTGCCCCCCTCCCCCAGGCTGGGGGGGGGCGCGGGGGGGGCGCCCCTGCACTGCCGGTTTCGCTCCCGGTTTGTCACCCCCCCCCGGCTTTCCCATGGTGGGGAGGGGTCCGACACCCCCCCCCAGACCGCATCGCGGCCCCCCCCTCAATTGGGGGGGGGGCTCGGCTCCTGCCTGCAGCCCCCAGAAGCTCATCACCGGGGGGGGGGGGGGCTCAAATTGGGGGGGGGTCCCCCACGCGGCATCGACAGAGGCGGCGCTGCCCCCCCCCCCTCAGCTGCATCCGGTACACAATGACCCCGGGGGGGGCAAGGGGGGGCGGCAGCCTGATTTGGGGGGGGGGTTGGGGGGCCACCGGGAGAGCTGGGGGGGGTCCAGGCACCATCGGCATCCCCGGGCCTGTCCCCAAAGACCCCCATGCCCCCCCCCTGCCCAAAACACGGCGTGGGGGCGAGCCGGGGTGCCCCCCCGCACGGGGGGGGGCTGGCAGCCGGGGGGGGGGGGCTCTCCCCATATCCCCCCCCCCGGCGGGGCTGCGGGGGGGGGGAGGGCAGAATTCCCCCCTCAGCAGGGGGATTTGGGGCAAACGGCTGCCCCCCCCCGGGGTGTGTCACACCCCTGGGCCCCCCCCCCCCGGGTCTGTGACCCCCCGGCCCCCCCCCCCGAGCCGGGGGCGACACCAGTGGCCCCGAAACCCACCGGAAAGGGGCAAACCCCCCCAAAAGTCCTTAAAAAAGCCAGCAGAGCCCCCCCCCCGCGACCGTGGGCCCCCCCCCCAGGACCGTGGGCCCCCCCCCAGGACCGTGGCCCCCCCCCCCGGACCGTGGCCCCCCCCCCCGGACCATGGCTTTCCTATTTTTCTCTCACCATAAAAAGGGGGTTAAAAACGCCCCCCCCCCCCCCACAGACCCCGGGGTTTGGCTCTGCCTTAGCCAGCTTGGGGCTTCCCAAGCCTTTCCTGAGAGGGGGGGGGCAGGATTTGGGAATAAAATGATGGGGGGGGGGCGCGGGGGGTCACAGGCAGGTGTGTAGGCAGCTGCCTGCGTTTTCTGCCGGGGGGGGGGGCAGGATGTGCCAGATTCCTATGGAGTTATGTACAGCGCTCCCGCGGCGGGGGGCTGGGCTGGGGGGGGGTCAAAAAACTAGGAGATCTAGAGGAGGTTGCGGGGGGGGGGGGCGGGGGGGGTGTGGAAAAAAGCCCCCCCCCCGCCCCCCCCCGGCGCTGCCGCCGGCTCCTAGAGCAGCAGCTGCGAGTCGGGGGTCTTGGTTTGGCACCCTTGGCACATCCGTTTGTGTCGCAGCAGCCGGTCTGTCCGGGAGAAGCTCTGCGGGATGGGGGGGGGGGGTTATAAGGCCCGGGGGGGGTGTGTGCAGCCCCCCCCCCGGCCCGCCGGCCCCCCCGGGGGGGGCAGTACCTGCATGCAGCGCTCGCACTGGTAGGGTTTCTCGCCGCTGTGCACGCGCTTGTGGCGCTCCAGCGTGGTATTTCTGGATGAAGCGCATGTCGCAGACGTCGCACTCGAAGGGTTTCTCGCCTGGGGGGGGGTGGACACACCACAAGGGGTTAATTCCAGCAGCTGGGGGGGTCGGCAATGACGGGGGAGGCGGGGGGGCCCCCCGTTACCGGTGTGGATGAGGATGTGTCTCTTGAGGTGGTAGCTGCTGCGGAAGGCGCCGTAGCACTGCTTGCAGATGAAGTTTTTGGGGATCTGCAGCTGGAAGGAGCCGTTTTGTTTGATCACCACCACCTGGGGAGCACGGGACCCCCCCGTCAGCGCGGCGCAGGGGCAGGGGGGGCCCCCCCCCGAGCTCCTTCCCCCACCCCGGCCGGGGAACCTTCCTCCTCCTCGGCGGCGGCAAACCTGGCTGCCGAGGCGGGATCCTCTCCGGGAGGAGCGGCTGGGTCCCTCGGCGCCGGCCACCCGCTTGCGGCGCTGGCACGGGGAGGGAGGGGGGGTCAGTGACACCCGGTGCTGCCCCGGGACCCCCCCAACCCCCCCCCCCCCCCCACTGAGGTCCCCCAGCGCCACGGGGGGGGCCCACGACCTGCCTTTTTGATGGACTTCTTGGCTGGGAGGCCTCGGGGGAGTCCTCGTCCTTGCGGGCGCGGGGCTTGTCGGGGTCCTGGCGCAGAGCCTGGGGCAGGGCGGGGGGCGCGGGGGGCACCCAGGGCGGGCAGGAGGGGGGAGCAAAGGAGAGACACGTCAGAGGAGAGAAAGGGCGAACGGCAGGAGGGAGAAGGGGGTTAACTGGGAAAAGGGGGTTAACTGGGGGGAAGGGGTTAACTGGGGAAAAGGGCGGTTAAATGGGGAAAAGGGGTTAACTGGGGGGAAAAGGGGGTTAACTGGGGGGAAGGGGGTTAACTGGGGAAAAGGGGATTAATTGGGAAAAGGGGGTTAACTGGGGAAAAGGGATTAATTGGGGAGGAAAAGGGGGTTAACTGGGAAAAGGGGTTAACTGGGGAAAAGGGGTTAACTGGGGGGGAAAAGGGGGTTAACTGGGGGGAAGGGGGTTAAATGGGGGGGAGAAGGGGATTAACTAGGGAAAAGGGGATTAAATGGGGGGAAAAGGGGATTAACTGGGGGGGAAAAGGGATTAATTGGGGGGAAAAAGGGATTAACTGGGGAAAAGGGGATTAAATGGGGGGGAAAAGGGGATTAACTGGGGGGAAGGGGGATTAACTGGGGGGGAAAGGGGATTAACTGGGGAAAAGGGGATTAATTGGGGGGGAAAAGGGGATTAACTGGGGGGGAAGGGGATTAACTGGGGGGGAAAAGGGATTAACTGGGGGGGAAAAAGGGGATTAATTGGGGGGGAAAAGGGATTAATTGGGGGGGAAAAAGGATTAATTGGGGGGGAAAAGGGGATTAACTGGGGGGGAAAAGGGGATTAACTGGGGGGGGAAAAAGGGGATTAATTGGGGGGGAAAAGGGGATTGAATGGGGGGGAAAAGGGGATTAACTGGGGGAAAAGGGGGGATTAATTGGGGAAAAGGGGGGTTAAATGGGGGAAAAGGGGATTAATTGGGGGGAAAAGGGGATTAACTGGGGAAAAAGGGGATTAATTGGGGGGAAAAAAGGGGATTAACTAGGGAAAAGGGGATTAAATGGGGGGGAAAAGGGGATTAATTGGGGAGGAAAAGGGGATTAACTGGGGAAAAGGGGATTAATTGGGGAAAAGGGGATTAATTGGGGGGAAAAAGGGATTAATTGGGGAAAAGGGGATTAATTGGGGGGGAAAAGGGGATTGAATGGGGGGGAAAAGGGGATTAACTGGGGGGAAAAGGGGGGATTAATTGGGGAAAAGGGGGGTTAAATGGGGGAAAAGGGGATTAATTGGGGAGGAAAAGGGGATTAACTGGGGGAAAAGGGATTAATTGGGGGGAAAAAGGGGATTAACTAGGGAAAAGGGGATTAAATGGGGGGAAAAGGGGATTAATTGGGGAAAAGGGGATTAAATGGGGGGGAAAAGGGGATTAATTGGGGAAAAGGGGGGTTAAATGGGGGGAAAAGGGGATTAATTGGGGAAAGGGGGATTAAATGGGGGAAAAAACAAGTTAAGAAGGAAAAAACGGAATTGAAGGGGGAAATCAAATTAAAGGAGGAAAATATCGAATTAGGGAAAGGAAAAATGGATTAAAGGAGGGAAAATCAAGTTAAAGAAGGAAAAAGTGGAATTAATGGGGGATAAATCAAATTGAAGGAGAAAAAATCAAATTAAGAGAGGGAAAAAATCGAATTAAGGAATGGGAAAATAGAATTCAGAGGAAAATCAAGTTAAAGAAGGAATAAATGGAATTAAGGGAGGAAAAAATTGAATAAGAGAGAGAAAAGCGGAATTAAGGGAGGAAAAAACGGAATTAATTGGGGAAAAGTCAAACTAAAGAAGGAAAAAAATGGAATTAAAGGAAGAAAAAACAAATTAAGGGATGGAAAAATCAAATTAAGGGAGGAAAATCAACAAATTAAAGGGGGAAAAGAAGAATTAATGGAGGAAACATGGAATTAATGGAGCAAAAAATGAATTAAGGGATGGAAAAATCTAGTTAATGGAGGCAAAATGTCAAATTATGGGGGAAAAGTGGAATTAAGGGAGGGAGAATGTCAAATTAATGGAGAAACCCCAGAATTAATGGAAGAAAAATGGAATTAATAGAGAAAAAATATCATTTTAACGGAGGAAACGTGGAATTAAGGGAGGAAAAATGGTAAATTAATGGACAAAAACCGGAGTTAATGGAGAAAAAATAAAATTAAGGGAGAAAAAATCTAATACATGGAGAAAAAAATCGTATTAATGAAGAAAAAGTGGAATTAAGGGATGGAAATACCTAATTAGTGGAGGAAAAAGCGTATTAATGAAGGAAAAGTGGAATTAAGGGATGGAAAATTCTAATTCATGGAAGAAAAATCGTATTAATGGAAAAAAATTATCATTTTAAGGGAAGAAAAACGTCAAATTAATGGAGAAACCCCAGAATTAATGGAGAAAAAATGAAATTAAGGGATGGCAAAATGAAATTAATGGAGAAAAATATAATTTTAATGGAGGAAAAATGGAATTAAGGAAGGAAAAACGGAATTAAAGGCGGAAAAATGTCAAATTAAGGGAGGAAAAATGGAATTAAGGGAGGAAAAATGTCAAATTAATGGAGAAACCCCAGAATTAATGGAGGAAAAAAGAAATTAAGGGATGGCAAAATGGAATTAATGGAGAAAAGATATAATTATAATGGAGGAAAAATAGAATTAAAGGAAAAAAAATATCAAATTAAGGGAGAAAAAGCAGAATTAAGAGGAAAAACGTCATTGAGTGGAGGAAAAGCGGGATTCAGGGATGGAGAAGTGGAACGCTGGGAGGAAAGACGGGAGGGAGGGAGGGAGGGCTGGACCCCAGGAGGGCAGCGACAGGGGGGCCGCGGCGTGTGGGGATGAGCCCAGCGCCCCCCCCGCGCCCCCCCGCGCCCCGTACCAGCACGTCGGGGCTGCTGCCGCGCTCCCGGCTCTCGCCCCCCTTGGAGCTGGGCTTCGGCATCATCTTCTTGCTGGCCACGGTGGGCACCAGGCAGACGCCGGAGAGGCCCTCGCAGGCCAGGAGGCTCGCCTGCCGGGAGAGGGGGGGGGAGAGGCGGCCGAGCTGCAGCGCCGCCCGCCCCCGAGACCCCCCCCCCGCCAACCAGCCCACCCAGGGACAGACCCCTGCCGGGGGCAGACGGGCCCGAGCGGCGAAGCGGAGGGGGGGGGGGTGCAAGGAGAAGCCGGGGGGAGGGGGGGGGGCGCAAGACCCCCAGCCCCCCCTCCCCTTCCCCAAAACCCCCGGTTGTTGGATGCGGGAGGCCCGTCTGCCGGCTAACCCGGGGTTGGGGGGGGGGGGTGGGGGTGTCCGATGAATTCCTATTTCCCCCCCCCCCAAACGGGAAAAACTTCCGCCGCCCACGGAAAGACCCCCGAAACGGCGTGGGGAAAACGGGGGGAGGATGGGGGGGGGAAAACCCGCACCCACCGCCCCGGGAGCTGCCGGGGCCGAGCGTTCTTCCCCCTTCCCCCGTCTCGGGCCGGGGGGAGTCTGGGGGTGGGAAGGTGGGGGCTCATTACCTGAGCCATCTTGTGTCTGTCTGTCTGTCCTCGACAAAGGGACTGTAACAATTCTTTAGCCTTAATTCTCGCCCAGGAAAAGGAAAAGGTTTGGTTTTAACGTTAGAAAAGGTGGGTTTCGGTTAATGGTTTTTTTTTTTTGCCGGGCTCGTCCAGTACCCTCCACTTTGCCGACATCTTTGCCCCCGGCGCCGCGGGTGCGGTGAGGCTTCCTCCTCAACCCCGGGGAGGGGGGGCTGGCAGGGTTAGGTAGGGTTAGGCGGGCCGGGCAGCTGCCCGGTAAAGGCGTCTTTTAGAGAGGGGACATTCTCCCCCCCCCCAACGCACACACACCCCACCCCCGGGGTGGGAGCCGGCTCCCCCGGGGGATAAACTGCCGCTGTCGCTGCTGGGTCGCTTGTCGCTTGCTTGTCGCCCGCCCCCGTCGGGCGCCGCCGCTGCTGCTGCGGGTCTTCGCCTGCGGGGAGGGAAGGGGGGGGTTATGGGGACGGGGGGGGGGGTCCCCGTGAGGGTGGGGGGGTGATGGGGCACGGGAGGGTGGCCCCAGCGGGACACCCCCTGGGGATAAGCTGGGTGCAAGGGACAGGGGGTGGTTATGGGGATGGGGGGGGTTCCCGTGAGGGTGGGGGGTTCCTGTGATGGCAGAGGGGGGTCCTGTGAGGGTGGGGGGATGACGAGGCACGGGAGGGTGGCCCCAGCGGGACACCCCCTGGGGATAAGCTGGGTGCAAGGGACAGGGGGTGGCTCTAGGGGGGAGTCCCCGGGAGGGTGGGGGGTGATGGGGCAGGGGAGGGTGACCCCAGCAGGACACTCCCTGGGGATAAGCTGGGTGCAAGGGACAGGGGGGGTTATGGGGATGGGGGGGTCCCCATGAAGGTGGGGGTGGTCCTGTGATGGCAGAGGGGTCCCTGTGATGGCAGAGGGGGGTCCTGTGAGGGTGGGGGGATGACGAGGCAGGGGAGGGTGGCCCCAGCGGGACACCCCCTGGGGATAAGCTGGGTGCAAGGGACAGAGGGTGGTTATGGGGATGGGGGGGGTCCCTGTGAGGGTGGGGGGGTGATGGGGCAGGGGAGGGTGGCCCCAGCAGGACAGTCCATGGGGTAAGTTGGGTACAAGGGACAGGGGGTGGTTATGGGGATGGGGGGGTCCCTCTGAGGGTGGGGGGGTTCCTGTGAGGGTGGGGGGTGATGGGGCAGGGGAGGGTGGCCCCAGTGGGACACCCCCTGGGGATAAGCTGGGTGCAAGGGACAGGGGGTGGCTCTAGAAAGGAGTCCCCGGGAGGGTGGGGGGGTGTCTGTGATGGTTGAGGGGCCCCTGTGATGGGGGGGGGTCCTGTGAGGGTGGGGGAACCCCGTGAGGGTGGGGGAACCCCGTGAGGGTGGGGGGATGGTGGGGCAGGGGAGGGTGGCCCCAGCAGGACCCCCCGTGGGGATAAGGGACAGGGGGCGGGGGGGTGTGATGTGCCGTGGTGGCCCTGGTGGGGGTGACGGCACTGCGGGGGGGGCAGTGGGTGAAGGGGGAGGTGGGGGCGGGGTGCCACAGGGTAAGGGGGGTGTCCCAGGGTGGGGTGACATGGGGCGGGGGGAGTGATGACCCTGCGGGGGGGGGTTAGGAGGGGGGTGACCCTGGGGGGTTGGGGAGTCCCCGGGCAGGGTGACGCGCTGGGGGCGGGAGGGTGTCCCGGGGGGTGGGGGGGGGGCCCGAGGCGGGGTGACGCGCGGGGGAGGGGCGGGCCCCGGGGGAGGGGGGATCGGGGGGGAGGGGCGGGTCGGGCGGGGGGGCAGACCCTTCACGTATGGGGTCCTGGGGGTGGGGGGTGATACGGGAGGGGGGATCCCGGGGGGGGCGGGCACCGCGGGGGTGGGGCAGGGGGGTCACCCCGGGGGCAGACGGGTGATCCCGAGGGGGGGGAGGGGCCACCCTCCCGGTGGGCCCGCCCAGCTCCCGCTCCCGCCGTTTCCCCTTCCCTCCTCCCTCCCGGTACCGCCCGGTGGGGGCGGGGCCGAACCGGCAGCGCGCGCGGCCGGGCCCGGTGAGGCGCGCGCGCGCGCGCGCGCGGGCGCCCCCGCTGAGCCGGGCCGGGCCCCTCCCCCCTCCCCAGCGCTCGGTGCCGGCGGGAAGGGGCGGGTCCGTACCTGCCGCGGCCCCTCCGCGCTCCGCTCCGCGCCGCCCGCCGCACCGACAAGTTTACAAACAGCCGCGGCCCCAGCGCCCCCCCCTTCCTCGGCCGCCGCCGCCGACCCGGAACCGGAAACACCCACTCCGACACTTCCGGCGGGGGGGTGCAATGGGGCGCGCCGCGCATGCGCAGGGCGACACCACCTCCTGCGGCGCCATCTTGGAGTCGGGTGTTTACCGGAACAACGCGGCGGGGGGGCGGGCAGCGCGGCCTGGGCCGGTGGCGGGGCTGGGCCCGGGCCCCCTGCCCGGCCGGGGCACCCCGGGGGAGCTGCCTGAACGCTGCTGCCCCGGGGTGGGGCTGTCCCGCCGTTACTGCCCCCCGCGGGGTGGGCCCTGCCCCCCCTCGTTGCCCCGGGGGGAGTTTTTACCCCGCCACGGCCCCCCCGGGGGTGGTACCCCCCCACCCTGTCCTTATTGCCCCCCTGGGGCCTCCTGCCGCCCCCGCCTCCCACCGCGGCCGGGGGGGGGGAAGGGTCTCCCCTGCCCCCCCCCAGTGCTGGGGGTGACCCCGGCCCGGTGTCCCGGTGGCCCCTTGTCCCCGGGTGACCCTGGCATGGAGGGGGGTGGCAGCGCCAGCCCGCCCCCTCCCCTACCGGGCCGGAGCCCCCTCCGTGCCCCCGTCCCACCGCGGGGGCGGCTGCGCCCTGCTGGCAGCCCCCCGGCCAGCCTGCTCCGGGCCCCCGGCGGGGTCTGGGCACGGCTGGGGGAAGCGCCCCCACCCCACCCCCACCCGCCGTGTTCCTCTCGGAGCCGCGATTTGCCATGAACTTTGTCCCTTGTCCCGCTGCGGCGACGTGGCCGGGGGCAGAACCCCTCCCCGCGCCCGGGGCGATCCCGGCCGGCACGCTCTGCCCACCCCGGACCGCGCGGTTCGGCGGGCAGCACCCACGCGGGGGGCCCGGCGGGATGGCGGAGCGCGGCGGGCTGGAGCAGCCCGGCTTGGACCGGGCGGCCGGGGAGGAGTTCCTGCGGGAGGTCTTCCAGGTGCTGCTGGACGAAGCCGTACGGAAGGGGACGGATGTGAGGGAGAAGGTGGGTGACACCCGGAGCTCCACCATTGGGGGGGGGGTCCCCCGGCCTGGCCATGCCCGACTCCTCCCGCCGTGCCCCCCCCTCCCCGTAGGTGTGTGACTGGAAGGAGCCCGCGGAGCTGCGGGAGCTGCTGGACCTGGAGCTGCGGAGCGACGGGGAGCAGCCGGGGCGGCTGCTGGGGCGCTGCCGGGACATCATCCGGTACAGCGTCAAAACCGGTGAGCACCCGCGGCGCCCAGTCTGCCCCGGCGGCGCCCAGTTCGGCCCCAGCTGAACCCAGTCTGGCCCTGGCTGCACCCAGTTTGGTCCAGGCTGCACCCAGTTCGGCCCCAGCTGCACCCAGTTCGGCCCCAGCTGCACCCAGTTCGGCCCCAGCTGAACCCAGTCTGGCCCCAGCTGAACCCAGTCTGGCCCCGGCTGTGCCCAGGTCAGCCCCGGCTGTGCCCAGGTCAGCCCCGGCTGTGCCCAGGTCAGCCCCGGCTGCGCCCAGTTCAACCCTGGCTGAACCCAGTCTGGCCCCGGCTGCACCCAGGTCAACCCTGGCTGAACCCAGTCTGGCCCCGGCTGCACCCAGGTCAACCCTGGCTGCGCCCAGTCTGGCCCCAGCTGATCCCTGTCTGGCCCCATCTGCACCCAGTTTAGCCCTGGCTGCACCCAGTCTGGCCCCATCTGCACCCACTTTAGCCCCAGCTGGTCCCAGTTCAGCCCCAGTTCAACCCTGCTGTGACTGGTTCAGCCTCAGCTGATCCCAGTCTGGCCCCATCTGCACCCAGTTCAGCCCCAGCTGGTCCCAGTTCAGCCCCAGTTCAACCCTGCTGTGCCTGGTTCAGTCCCAGCTGGTCCCGGTTCAGTCCCAGCTGGTCCTGGTTCAGTCCCAGCTGGTCCTGGTTCAGCCCAGCTGATCCCAGTCTGGCCCCAGCTGCACCCAGTTTAGCCCCAGCTGGTCCCAGTTCAGCCCCAGTTCAACCCTGCTGTGCCTGTTTCAGCCTCAGCTGATCCCAGTCTGGCCCCATCAGCACCCAGTTCAGCCCCAGCTGGTCCCAGTTCAGCCCCAGCTGGTCCCAGTTCAGCCCCAGTTCAACCCTGCTGGTCCTAGTTCAGCCCCAGCTGGTCCCAGTTCAGCAGCTGGGTGCAGGGCTGCCTCCCCACCTGGTTGCTGTCCCCACTCATGTCCTTGTCACATGGGTCCAGCACGTCCCCACTTGTGTCCCTCTCATACACGTGGGCCTAGACACGTCCCCACTCGTGTCCCCATCACAGGGGTCCAGCGTGAGCCCACTCATGTCCCTGTCACACAGTGCCAGCACGTCCCCACGCCTGTTCCTGTCTCCTGGCCCTGCCCCACACCCAGGTCCGGAGGTGGCCCCACTCCCACGGGTGACAGTCGCCCCCCCGTGACAGTGTCCCAAGGGTTGAGTCCCCACAACGATGGGGTGACCCCGTGAGGAGGGGGCCCAGGGGGTGGCCCCCGTCCCCCTGCCCCTGACACCGCCCCCGTGTGTCCCCCCCCAGGTCACCCTCGCTTCTTCAACCAGCTCTTCTCGGGCCTGGACCACCACGCGCTGGCCGGACGCTTCATCACCGAGACCCTCAACACCAGCCAGTACGTGCCTGAAAATAGGGGGGGGTGACCCTGAGGAAGGGTCTTTTGGGGCGCTGAGGTTTTGGGGACACCCCCCCCCCAGGTACACCTACGAGATCGCCCCGGTGTTCGTGCTGATGGAGGAGGTGGTGCTGGCCAAGCTGCGGGAGCTGGTGGGCTGGAGCAGCGGCGACGGCATCTTCTCCCCGGGTACCCGCGTCTCCCCCGGCCCCCCCGTCCCCGCGAGGCCGGAGGTGGCGTGTCACCGTCCCCGGCTCTCACGCGGGTGTCCCTGTCCCCCGGCAGGAGGATCCATCTCCAACATGTACGCCATGAACGTGGCTCGCTTCCACCGCTTCCCGGAGAGCCGGCGGCAGGGCAGCTGGGCGCTGCCCCGCTTGGCCCTCTTCGCCTCCCAGGAGGTGCGGGGCGGGGTTTGCTGGGATTTGGGCTTAGCCTGTGCCCCCCCCTTCCCCAGGGTCTGACCCCCTTCTCCCCACACAGAGCCACTACTCCATCCAGAAAGGGGCCGCGTTCCTGGGCATCGGCACCGACAACGTCCACCTGGTCAGCGCTGACGAGAGGTGTGTGTGCCGGGGTCAGTCCCGGCCGGGCCGTGTCCCCACCGCGTCCCCGTCACCATCTCTTTCTCCCCCCCTGTCCCTCAGGGGGAAGATGATCCCGGAGGAGCTGGAGAAGGAGATCCAGAAGGCGAAAAGCGAAGTGAGTGGGGTTGGGGGGACGCTGGGGAGCTGTGCCGGGTCCGAGCTGCCTGCAAAGGGCTCCCCTGCCCCGTCCCCATGTCCCCTGCCCTGTCCCCATGTCCCCTGCCTTGTTCCAATGTCCCCTGCCCTGTCCCTTTGTCCCCTGTCCCTTTGTCCCCTGCCCCATCCCCATGTCCCCTGCCCCGTCCCCATGTCCCCTGCCTCATCCTGGTGTCCCCTGCCCCATGCCACTGTCCCCTGCCTTGTCCTGATGTCCCCTGACCCATGCCACTGTTCCCTGCCCCATCCCCATGTCCCCTGCCCTGTCCCCATGTCCCCTGCCTCATCCTGGTGTCCCCTGCCCCATGCCACTGTCCCCTGCCTTGCCCCGATATCCCCTGGCCCGTCCTGATGTCCCCTGGCCCATGCCACCATTCCCTGCCCTGTCCCCATGTCCCCGGCCTCATTCTGGTGTCCCCTGCCCCATGCCACTCTCCCCTGCCTTGTCCCGATGTGCCCTGCCCGATGCCGATGTCCCCTGCTCGTCCCGATGTCCCCCGGCCGCCCCAGGGCGCCGAGCCTTTCTTTGTCAGTGCCACCTGCGGCACCACCGTCCTGGGCGCCTTCGACCCCCTGAACCCCATCGCCGACATCTGCCAGCGCCACGGCCTCTGGTTCCACGTGGACGTGAGTGACGTGGCGGGAAGGGCTGGGGGGACACACGTGTCCCCTTGGCGCCCTCCCCCCAGCCTGGCCCCTGTCCTCTCGGGGTGCCCGGAGGGACGGCGCCTGCTCTGACCCCCCTCTCCCTGCCCGGCAGGCGGCGTGGGGCGGCAGCGCCCTGCTGTCCAGCAAACACCGGCACCTCCTGGCCGGCATCGAGAGGCGAGTAGCCCTCCCCGGCACCAAAATGGGCTCAAAACTCCCCGTTTAAGGGCACGGGGACCCCCGTCTCCCCGCACCGTGTCGTGCGTGCGTCCCCAAAAAGCCCCCCCTGATCCCGCAGGGCCGACTCGGTGGCCTGGAACCCCCACAAGATGCTGGCGGTGGGTCTGCAGTGTTCGGCCTTCCTCCTGCGCGACGCCTCCGTAGGTCCCGCCGCCCCCTTCCCTCCGTGGGTCTGCCCCCCAGGCGGCTCTGCCCCCCGGGCGGCTCTGTCAGGGCTGGGGAGGGGGTGACCGCTGTCTCTCCCAGGGTCTCCTCCAGCGCTGCCACGGCGCCGGCGCCACGTACCTCTTCCAACCCGACAAGTTCTACGACGTGGCCTACGACACGGGGGACAAGACCCCCCAGTGCGGCCGGCGCGTCGACTGCCTCAAGCTCTGGCTCCTCTGGAAAGCCCTCGGCACCCAGGGGCTGGGGCGCCGCGTCGAGCGGGCCTTCGCCTCCACCCGGTGAGTCCCCGGGGTGGGGGGCACACGCACGCCGTGACCCCCCCACGCCTCCATCCTGGCCGCACGTTCTCCTTCCCCCCCCGCCAGGTACCTGGCCGAGGAGGTGAAGAGGAGGGACGGCTTCCAGCTGGTGCTGGAGGTACGGCTCTGCCACGCGCCGAAACGTGCCCGGAGGGGGGTGTTTATGTGCCCCCACCCCCCCAGTACCACCCTACGGCACCGCCGAGCCCTGGGGAGCCGAGCCGCCTGCCCCGAGGCGGTCCCGAAACGGGGATGGGGTCCCCCTGCAAGCTCTGCCCCGAGGTTTAAATCCCCGGGGAGGACCCAAAATGCCCCCCCCCCCCCCCCCCCAGGGTCTGGTGCCCGGGGAGGGGCCGTCATCTCCCCCCTCTTCCTGCCGCAGCCGGAGTTCATCAACCTCTGCTTCTGGTTCGTGCCCCCCAGCCTGCGGGGCAGGGAGGGCTCCCCCGGTTACTGGGAGAGGTTGGGGAAGGTGAGGGCAGGATCCCGCCCTTCCCCCTTAAAACAACCCTAAATCCCCCAAAATCCTCATCCCACCCCCCAAAATCCTCATCCCAACCCTCAAATCTCCACCCTAACCCCCAAAATCCCCATCCTACCCCCAAAATCCTCGTCCCAAGCCCCAAATCCTCATCCCAAGCCCCAAATTCCTCGTCCCAACCCCCAAATCCTCATCCCAAGCCCCAGATTCCTCGTCCCAAGCCCCAAAATCCCTATCCTGACCCCCAAATCCCTGTCCCAACCCCCAAATCCCCATCCTGACTCCAGAATCCTCATCCCACCTGCCCAAATCCTCATCCCAAACCCCAAATCCCCGTGCCAACCCCCAAAATCCTTGTCTCAACCCCAAAATCCTCATCCCACCTCCCCAAATGCCCCTCCCACCCCCCAAATCCTCATCCCACACCCCAAAATCCCCATTGTAACCCAAAAATCTCCATCCCAACCCCCAAATCCTCATCCCAACCCCCCCAAAATCTTGTCCCAACCCCCAAAATCCCCCTCCCAACCCCCCTAAATCCCCCTCCCAACCTCAAAATCCTCATCCCAAACCCCAAATCCCCCTCCCACCCCCCAAATCCCCCTCCCAACCCCCAAAATCTCATCCCACACCCCAAAATCCCCCTCCCAACCCCAAAATCCTCATCCCAACCCCCCAAATCCCCATCTCAACCCCCAAAATCTCATCCCACACCCCAAAATCCCCCTCCCAACCCCAAAATCCTCGTCCCAACCCCAAAATCCCCCTCCCAACCCCAAAATCCTCATCCCAATCCCCAAAACCCCGTCCTAAACCCCAAATCCCTGTCCCAACCCCTAAAATCTCATCCCACACCCCAAAATCCCCCTCCCACCCCCCCAAATCCCCGTCCCAACCCCAAAATCCCCCTCCCAACCCCAAAATCCTCATCCCAATCCCCAAATCCCCCTCCCACCCCCCCCAAATCCCCGTCCCAACCCCAAAATCCTCGTCCCAATCCCCAAATCCCCCTCCCACCCCCCCAAATCCCCGTCCCAACCCCAAAATCCTCATCCCAATCCCCAAATCCCCCTCCCAACCCCCCCAAATCCCCATCCCAACCCCAAAATCCTCGTCCCAAACCCCAAATCCCCCTTCCACCCCCTAAAATCTCATCCCACCCCCCCAAATCCCCGTCCCAACCCCAAAATCCTCATCCCAAACCCCAAATCCGCTCCCACCCCCCCCAAATCCCCCTCCCAACCCCAAAATCCTTGTCCCAACCCCCAAATCCCCATCCCAACCCCTAAAATCTCATCCCACCCCCCCAAATCCCCATCCCAACCCCAAAATCCTCATCCCAAACCCCAAATCCCCCTCCCAACCCCCCCAAATCCCCGTCCCAACCCCTAAAATCTCATCCCACCCCCCCAAATCCCCGTCTCAACCCCAAAATCTTCATCCCAAACCCCAAATCCCCGTCCCAACCCCCCCAAATCCCCATCCCAACCCCAAAATCCTCGTCCCAAACCCCAAATCCCCATCCCAACCCCAAAATCCTCGTCCCAAACCCCAAATCCCCCTCCCACCCCCCCCAAATCCCCATCCCAACCCCAAAATCCTCGTCCCAATCCCCAAATCCCCCTCCCAACCCCTAAAATCTCATCCCACCCCCCCAAATCCCCGTCCCGACCCCAAAATCCTCGTCCCAATCCCCAAATCCCCGTCCCAACCCCCCCAAATCCCCCTCCCAACCCCAAAATCCTCATCCCAAACCCCAAATCCCCGTCCCAACCCCCCCAAATCCCCATCCCAACCCCCCAAATCCTCGTCCCAACCCCCCCAAATCCCCGTCTCAACCCCAAAATCTTCATCCCAAACCCCAAATCCCCGTCCCAACCCCCCCAAATCCCCCTCCCACCCCCCCAAATCCCCCTCCCAACCCCAAAATCCTCGTCCCAAACCCCAAATCCCCGTCCCAACCCCTAAAATCTCATCCCACCCCCCAAATCCCCGTCTCAACCCCAAAATCTTCATCCCAAACCCCAAATCCCCCTCCCACCCTCCCCAAATCCCCGTCCCAACCCCTAAAATCTCATCCCACCCCCCCAAATCCCCGTCTCAACCCCAAAATCTTCATCCCAAACCCCAAATCCCCGTCCCAACCCCCCCAAATCCCCATCCCAACCCCAAAATCCTCGTCCCAAACCCCAAATCCCCATCCCAACCCCAAAATCCTCGTCCCAAACCCCAAATCCCCCTCCCACCCCCCCCAAATCCCCATCCCAACCCCAAAATCCTCGTCCCAATCCCCAAATCCCCCTCCCAACCCCTAAAATCTCATCCCACCCCCCCAAATCCCCGTCCCGACCCCAAAATCCTCGTCCCAATCCCCAAATCCCCGTCCCAACCCCCCCAAATCCCCCTCCCAACCCCAAAATCCTCATCCCAAACCCCAAATCCCCGTCCCAACCCCCCCAAATCCCCATCCCAACCCCCCAAATCCTCGTCCCAACCCCCCCAAATCCCCGTCTCAACCCCAAAATCTTCATCCCAAACCCCAAATCCCCGTCCCAACCCCCCCAAATCCCCCTCCCACCCCCCCAAATCCCCCTCCCAACCCCAAAATCCTCGTCCCAAACCCCAAATCCCCGTCCCAACCCCTAAAATCTCATCCCACCCCCCAAATCCCCGTCTCAACCCCAAAATCTTCATCCCAAACCCCAAATCCCCCTCCCACCCTCCCCAAATCCCCGTCCCAACCCCAAAATCCTCATCCCAAACCCCAAATCCGCTCCCACCCCCCCAACCCCAAAATCCTTGTCCCAACCCCCAAATCCCCATCCCAACCCCTAAAATCTCATCCCACCCCCCCAAATCCCCATCCCAACCCCAAAATCCTCGTCCCAATCCCCAAATCCCCCTTCCACCCCCCCAAATCCCCCTCCCAACCCCTAAAATCTCATCCCACCCCCCCAAATCCCCGTCCCAACCCCAAAATCCTGGTCCCAATCCCCAAATCCCCCTCCCAACCCCTAAAATCTCATCCCACCCCCCCAAATCCCCCTCCCAACCCCAAAATCCTGGTCCCAATCCCCAAATGCCCCTCCCACCCCCCCCCAAATCCCCGCCCCACCCCCCAACCGCGCCCCCGCGGCGTCTCCCCGGCGCAGGTGGCCCCGGCGCTCAAGGAGCGGATGATGCGGGCGGGCTCCATGATGGTGGGCTACCAGCCCCACGGCGCCAGGGCCAACTTCTTCCGCCAGGTCGTCACCAGCCCGGCCGTCACCAGGGCCGACCTGGACTTCTTCCTGGACGAGATGGAGCGGCTGGGACGGGACCTGTGACAGTCCCCCCGGGGGGGCCCCAACGCCCCCCCCCGGGTCCCCCCACCCCCCCCCAGCTCCCTCATCCCGAATAAAGGCGGGCGGGGCTCAGCGCCTGGGGAATAAAACCGCTTTTACTGCTCCCGAGGGGCGGGAGGGGGGTGGGCAGGCCCCGCAGCCCCCCGCCGCCCCCCTCACTCCCCCTGGAAGCTCTGGAGGAGGTCGAGCAGCTCGGGGTCCAGGCTGGCGGGGGCCAGGCAAGCGCGGAGCCGCGGCGCCGTCGCCTCCCGCTTCTCCCGCCGCCGCCACTCCCGCAGCATCTCGAAGCTCTGCATGACGGCGTTGCCGGGGTTGTCCTCGCGAATCTGCTCCAGGCGGCTCCTCTCCAAGCCCAGGTACCCGATTCCCACCTCCTGCCATTCCTTTCCCAGTTTCTGGGCGACGCGGATCAGATCCTTCTCCGTCAACCGACGAGGACACGCGGACGGAGCGGGAGGAGGCGACGAGGCGGGACGACCGGCCGCTCCTTCCCCGCGGCCCCGCGGAGCGCCCGGCCCGCCGGGGGTCTCCTCCTCGGCGCCGGGGAGCCGGTAAAGGCGGACGAGGTCGTGGCGGGAGATTTGGGGGAGGAGGTCGGCGAGGAGGCGCAGGGCCTGGCCCGGGAAGCGCTGGAGCAGGAGGCTGCAGAGCTCGGGGCGCGTGGCCGGGCGCAGGAGCCCCAGGGGCAGCCGCCCCTCCAGCAGGTACTTGAGGGTCTGGAATTGCTCCTCCGACAGCGCCTGCTGCAGCGCCAGCAGCGTCTCCCGCTCGCCCCCCGCCATCGGGGAACCGGGCACCTGCGCCCCACAGATGCCATGGGGAGAGGGGTCACCCTGTGTCCCACGGGATGCCGTGGGGCTGGGTCACCCCACGGATGCCATGGGGAGAGGGGTCACCCTGTGCCCCGTGAGATGCCATGGGGCTGGGTCACCCCAGGGAGGCCATGGGGAGAGGGGTCACCCTGTGCCCCATGAGATGCCATGGGGCTGGGTCACCCCATGGAGGCCATGGGGAGAGGGGTCACCCTGTGTCCCAAGGGATGCCGTGGGGCTGGGTCACCCCACGGATGCCATGGGGAGATGGGTCACCCTGTGCCCCGTGAGATGCCATGGGGCTGGGTCACCCCACGGAGGCCATGGGGAGAGGGGTCACCCTGTGCCCCACAGGATGCTATGGGGCTGAGTCACCCCATAGGCTCGTGGGGAGCTGGGTCACCCCACGGATGCCATGGGGAGAGGGGTCACCCTGTGCCCCCTGGGATGCCGTGGGGCTGGGTCACCCCATGGAGGCCATGGGGAGAGGGGTCACCCTGTGCCCCACAGGATGCTATGGGGCTGGGTCACCCCATAGGCTCGTGGGGAGCTGGGTCACCCCACGGATGCCATGGGGGGCTGGATCATCCTGTGCTCCGTGGGTTGCCGTGGGGCGGGGTCACCCCATAGGCTCGTGGGGAGCTGGGTCACCCTCCGCCCCCCAACCAGCCGTGGGGCCGGGTCCCGCCGGTGCCCACCCCCCTCCCCCCGCCTGCTCACCCTGATGCCACCCCACACCCTCCAGCCCGCCGCGGGGCCGGGTCCCGCCAGTGCCACCCGCGGCTCGGGCCCCCCCCCGGTGCCCCCCACCCCATCGCGGGGCCGGGGCCCCCCCGCGCCCCTTACCGCGCGCCGCTCCACGCCGCTCCCGCGCGGGGCGTGGCCTCCCGCCTCCCGCCAGGAAATGAGCCGTTGTGGGAGGGGGCGGGGCTGGGGGCGGGGCTCGGAGAGGCGCTGAGGCGCGGATTGGAAGCGGGGCGGGAGGGGCGTGGCTTGTGGAGGGGGCGTGGTTTAGCGATGGAGGGTGGAGGGCGCGGCATGGGGCAGTTTGGGGGTGCAGGAGGCCCTTGGGGGGGTCCTGGGGGGCAGTTTGGGGGGGCAGTGGCAGTTCTTGGGGGGGGCTGGGGGGGCAGTTTGGGGGGACAGGAGTCCCTGGGGGGGTCCTGGGGGGCAGTTTGGGGGGACAGTGGCAGTTCTTGGGGGGGGCTGTGGGGGCAGTTTGGGGGGACAGGAGTCCCTGGGGGGGGCTGGGGGGCAGTTTGGGGGGACAGTGGCAGTTATTGGGGGGGGCTGGGGGGCAGTTTGGGGGTGCAGGAGGCCCTGGGGGGCAGTTTTCGAGTGCAGGGGCAGTTCTTGGGGGGGGTCAGGGGCAGTTCTTGGGGGGGCTGGAGGGCAGTTTGGGGGTGCAGGAGGCCCTTTGGGGGGGCTGGGGCAGTTGGGGGGGTCCGGATGCCCTTGGGGGGGTCCGGGGGGGGCAGTTTGGGGGTGCAGGAGGCCCCTGGGGGGCTGTTGGGGGGGGCACTTTCAGCCCTGGGGGGGGTGCAGTCCATGAACCTCGAAAGCACGGTGGTGAGGGGGGGGGGAACAGCCCAGTTTTGGGGTCCCCCCCCAGACAGGGAGCGGAAGCGCCGTGGCCCCCGTCGCGCTGGATTGGGGGGCGCGGGGCGCTCAGGCGGGGGGGCAGCGGGCGGCCCCCCCCGGCCCTCGGTGCCCGCCAGCGGGTGCCCCCGCGGGTCCACGCACCAGCACCGCCCGCGCTTCGGCCCCTGGGAGGCCCGGCACTGCGGGGGGGGGACACTGCGGTCGGGGGGGGGGCTGGGGAGGGGGCTCTGCCCCCCCCGGAGCACCCCCAGGGGAAACTGAGGCACGGGGGGACCCAAAACCTGCGCTTCGGGATCTGGGGAAACTGAGGCACGGGGGGGGGGGGGGGGGCGGGCGTGGACCTTCAACACTCCCACCCCGGGGAAACTGAGGCACGGGGGGGCACCCTGGGATGTTCTGGCCCCCCCGGACCCCCCCCGGGGAAACTGAGGCATGGGGGGGGACCCTGGGATGTTCTGCCCCCCCCCCCCCCCGGACCTCCCCGCAGGGAAACTGAAGCACCGGGGGGGTCGGAACATTGGGGATCCCCCCCACTCCCTCCCCCCCCGAGAAACTGAGGCACGGAGGGACCCCAGGATGGGGGGGGGGGGAGGCGTGGACTCGCTACCCTCCCCAGATCCCCCCCTGGGGAAACTGAGGCACGGGGGGGCCCTGGGATGTTCTGCCCCCCCGGACCTCTCTCGGGGAAACTGAGGCACGGGGGGGTGGGGAGGTGTTATCCCTGGATGCTGAGCCCCCACCCCACGTGGGGAAACTGAGGCACGGCTGCCTGTGCCGGGTGCCCACCCGCGGGGCTGGGGGGTCCCGGGGGTCCCGGCCGCCCCCCCCCCGCGCCCCCACCTGCTGGGGGCGGTAGAAGCCGCGGGTGTCGCAGTTGGGGAGGAAGATCGCGGCGGCGGAGCGGTACAGCCCGGCCCGCAGCTCCTGCACGGCGGCCGCCAAGTGCCCGCGGCACGGGGCCTGCGGGGGGGGCACGGGGGGGTGGGCACACCGCCGGACCCCGACACCCCCCCCCCCCCCCCCGCGCCCCGGCACCCACCGTCTCCAGCTCCTCCGGGCCGGCAGCCGGGGGGGGCGGCGTGGGGGGGGGGCTCTCCTGCCGGCTGTCCCCTGCGGGGGGGGATGGGGGGGGCAGGGATGAGCCGGTGAATCCCCCCCCCGCGGCCGTTAGGGGGTGCCCCAGTCCTCCCGGGATACGGGAGTCGCCCCCCGCCGCCCCCCCTTAAGGGAGTCCCGCCCCCCCCCCAGCCGCGGCTCCCCCGTTCCCGAGCACGGGACCCCCTGGGGGGGGGCGGGGGGTCACCCCCGGGGGTGACCGGGTCCTGCCCATTCCCGGGGGTCCGGGGTCCGCCCGCTCCCTCCCCCCCGGGGGCTCAGACCCCCCCGGTTGCCCCCCCCCCCCCCTCCCTCCGCCGGGCTCCTCCCGGTCCCTCCGGGGACCCTCTTGCGCTGGTGCCACGGGCCTCCCCCGGTGCCCCCGCCCCGATGGCATCCGCCGGCTCCTCCCCGGGGCTTCGGGGCTCCCCCGGTGCCCCCACCCCTCCCGGGACCCTGCCCCGGTGCCCCCTTCCCACCCGCTGCCCCTCCCCCGGTGCCCCGGGGCTCTCCCGGTCCCTCCCCGGGGACCCGCCTGGCCGGCTGCCACGGGGCTCCCCCGGTGCCCCCTCCCGGCGACATCCGACGGCTGCTCCCGGTGCCCCTCCTGGTTCGGGGGTCCCCGGTGCCCCCCTCCCACCCTCGGACCATCCCCCGGTGCCCCCATCCCACCCCCGGTTCCTCCCCGCCAGCCTCTCCGGGGGCTCCCTTGGCGCCCAACGCCCCGGACCCTGCCCCGGTGCCCCCACCCTGTCCCTCTCCCACTCCCGGGGGCTCCCCCGGTGCCCCCATCCCACCCCCGGACCCTCCCCCCGGACCCCGGAGGCTCCCCCGGTGCCCCCATCCCACTCCGGGGGCTCCCCCAGTACCCCCCGCCCTCCCCCGGTGCCCCCATCCCACCCCCGGACCCCGGGGGCTCCCCCGGTGCCCCCATCCCACCCTCGGGGGCTCCCCACGATACCCCGGGGCTCCCCCAGTACCCCCCGCCCTCCACCGGTGCCCCCATCCCACCCCGGGGGCTCCCCCCGGTGCCCCGGGGCTCCCCCGGTGCCCCCATCCCACCCCGGGGGCTCCCTCCGGTGCCCCCATCCCACCCTCGGGGGCTCCCCACGATACCCCGGGGCTCCCCCAGTCCCCCCCGCCATCCCCCGGTGCCCCCATCCCACCCTCGGTTGCTCCCGCCGGTGCCTCGAGGGCTCCCCCGCTGCCCCCGCCCTCCCCCGGGGGCTCCTCCGGTGCCCCCCGCCCCGGCGCTCCCTCCCGCGGGGGTCGCCCCGGCTCTTACCCGCGGGGGCTCCGGTGGCGGCGGGGCGGGCGCGCAGCGGGCGGCAGACCCCGGTGCCCCGGAGCAGGGCGCGGAGCGGGGCGCGTTCCCCGGCCCGGGGGATACAGCGGAGCCCGCGGGCGCAGCCCGGCGTGTAAACCCCGCACGGTTCCCCGGGGCCGCGGGGCGACCCCGCCGACCCCGGCCCCGTCCTGCCGCCACCGGCCACCGGAGCCACCGGGGCCACCGGAGCCGCCGCCAGCAGCAGCGCCGGCAGCAGCCAGCAGCCCGCCCGCATGGCCGGACAGACACCGGGACAGGGACCCCGGAGCGCACCGGCCCGGTCCCCGCCGCCGCCCGCTCTGCCCGCGCCCGGCCCCGGCCCCGCTCTTAAGTACCGGCGTCGCCTCCCCCCCCCGGCCCGGGCTGCCCCACCGGGTGCCCCTGGCTCGGGGAGGGGGGCAACGGGGGGTCCCGGGGGCACCCCGGGGTCTGCAGCGGGATCGCGGCCCCGGGGGGGCTGTCCCGGCCCCGGCCCGGTCCCCCCGGGCGCTGCAGCCCCCGGCCCGGCCCCCCCGGCCCCCATCGCGGTGCCGCTCGCCCCCGCCCATCGCGCTGCCCCCCCGGGACCGTCCCCGGGTCCATCCCCCAGTGTCCCCAGTGCTCCCAGTACAGAGCCCAGTGCCCCCAGTGCAGCGTCCCAGTGGCGCCCGTCCCGCCCCAGACCCCCCAGTGCACGTGCCGCTGTTCCCCGCCCCCACGCTAGGGGGCGCTCTCTCGCCCTCACCCCCCGTTCCCACGGCAGGCCCGCGGCGTCATGTGACCTCCGCACACGCCCCCTGCAGGCTCCGCCCCCATTCGCTCCTCCGGCCTTCGATTGGCTTAAGGAGCCGTCAGTCGGGGCACGTCGGGCCGCCATTGGTCGAGCGGTGCGAAGGGGCGGGAGGAGGCGGAGGAGGAAGCGCGGGGTCCCGGATGTGAGTGAGGGCGGCGGGGCCGGGGCCTGGAGCGGCCGGAGCGTGGAGCCCATGGAGGGGGCGGGCGGGGCCGGGCCGGTGAGGGCCGGGGGGGTGGTCGTGGGGCTGGCCGCGGGTACGGGGGGACCCGGTTGTGGGGCTGGGGGGTGCCCTGGGGCCGGGGGGACCCGGTTGTGGGGCTGGGGGGTGCCCGGGGTACGGGGGTACCCGGTTGTGGGGCTGGGGGGGGTGGCTGGGTGTGGGGGGACCCGGTTATGGGGCTGGGGGGGGTGGCTGGGTATGGGGGGACCCGGTTATGGGGCTGGGGGGGGGCCTAGGGTACAGAGGGACCCGGTTATGGGGCTGGGGGGGGCGCTGGGGATGGGGGGACCCGGTTATGGGGCTGGGGGGGGGCCTAGGGTACAGAGGGACCCGGTTATGGGGCTGGGGGGGGGCGCTGGGGATGGGGGGACCCGGTTATGGGGCTGGGGGGGGGCCTGGGTACATGGGGACCCGGTTGTGGGGCTGGGGGTGCCCGGGGTCTGGGGCAGCCCTGGGGGGGGCCTGGTTGGGGGGGTATTGGGGGTGTCTGGTCGGAGGGGGGGCTGGTGGTGGGGTGGGCAGTCGTGGGGCTGTTGTTAAAGGCACTGGGGGGGGCAGATGAGGGTGGGGGGGCAGCTGTGGGGGTGGGGGGGCTGAGGGGGGGGCAGGGGTGCTCCCGGGAGGGGGGCGTGACCATGTGGGTGCTGTGTGGGGACCCGTGGCAACGGGGGGCCCTGGGAGGGTCCCTGCAGCCCTGTGGGGGGGTCCGGGGGGGTCCTGACTGCCACCCCCCACAGGTTTCCCCTCGCCATGGATGACCTGAACCTGCACTACAGGTTCCTGAACTGGCGCCGGCGGATCCGGGAGATCCGGGAGGTTCGGGCCGTCCGGTACCAGGAACGGGCCAAGCACATCCTGGTGGACGGCGACACGCTCAGGTACCCGGGGGGGGCCCACCCACACGGTGGGGGGGGCGCGTGGGTGCCTGTCCCCCCCCGGTTTATCTGCGCCCCCCCCAGCTACCACGGGAACTCCGGCGAGGTCGGCTGCTACGTGGCGCCGCGGCCCCTCACCCGGGACAACAACTACTTTGAGGTGAAACTCGGGGGTGCTCCCCACCACATTTGGGGGCTGGGGGGGCGGTGCAGCCGATGGGCCCCCCCCCTCCAGGCGCCTGACGGCCTGCCTCGGCGTGTGTCCCCCCCCAAGGTGTCCATCGTGGACAGCGGGGTGCGGGGCACCATCGCCGTCGGCCTCGTCCCGCAGTACTACAGCCTGGACCACCAGCCCGGCTGGCTGCCCGACTCCGTGGCCTACCATGCCGATGACGGGAAGTGCGTGGGGGGGGCTCCCGGGACCTGGGGAGGGGTCTACCGGGACCTGGGGGAGGCTACCGAGACTGGGGGGGGGGTGCTAGCGGGACCTGGGGGAGGCTACCGAGACTGGGGGGGGGGGTGCTAGCGGGACCTGGGGGAGGCTACTGAGACTGGGGGGGCTCTACGGGGACCTGGGGGAGGCTACCAGGACCGGGGAGGGGTCTACTGAGACTGGGGAGGGGGCTACCGGGACTTGAGGGGGGCTACCGGGACCTGGGGGAGGCTACTGAGACTGGGGGGGCTCTACGGGGACTGGTCTGCTGGGACTTAAGGGGGCTACCAGGACCTGGGGGAGGCTACCGAGACTGGGGGGGGGGCTACTGGGACCTGGGAGGGGTCTACTGGGGCTTGAGCGAGGCTACCGAGACCGGGGAGGGGGCTACCAGGACCCAGGGGGGGCTACCGAGACCGGGGGGGTGGCTACTGAGAGCCGGGAGGGAGCTACTGGGACCCTGCAGTGCTGTCAGGATCTGGAGAGGGGTATCTGGACTCAGGATGGGGCTACTGGGACCCAGATGGGGCTACTGCGATCTGAGATGGGGCTACTGGGACCCTGGGGTGCTGTCAGGATCTGGGGGGGGTACCGGACCCAGGTTGGGGCTACTGGAACTTGGAGGGGGTCCACTGAGATTCAGGATGGGGTTACTGGGATCCTGGGTTTCTCTCAGGATCTGGGGGTGGGCGGTACTGGACTGAGACCCAGGGAGGATGGGGCTACTGGAACCTGGGAGGGGCTACTGGGATGGGGCCACTGGGACCCTGGGGTGCTGTCAGGATCTTGAGGGGACTACCAGGACTTGGGATGGGGCTACTGGGACCTAGGGAGCTATCAGGATCTTGGGGGGGTACCGGACTCAGGATGGGGCTACTGAGACCTAAATGGGGTTACTGGAACCTGGAGGGGGTTCACTGAGATTCAGGATGGGGCTACTGGGACCCTGGGGTGCTGTCAGGATCAGGGGGGGGTACCAGGACTCAGGATGGGGTTACTGAGACCCAGAGAGGGTGGAGCTACTGGGACCCAGATGGGACTACTGGAACCTGGGGGGGGTGTCACTGAGATTCAGAATGGGGCTACTGGGATCAGGGGTGGGGATGCCAACCCCCAGGATGGGACTACTGGGACACCAGAGGGGGAGAGCTGGGACCTGGGGATGCTACTGAAACCCAGGGTGGGGGCTGCCATGGCCCAGGATGGGGCTACTGGGACCTGGGGAGGGCTACTGGGACCCAGGATATGGCTACTGGGAGCCGGGGATGCTTCCAGGACCCAGGATGGGGCTACCAAGACCCAAGGGAGGCCCAGTGGGACCCAGGGAGGGACCACTGACATGTGGGAGGGGGCTGCTGGGGCCCGGTGGGGTGACAGTGGGACCCAGAGGGGCTAGTGATACCCAGCATGGGGCTACTGGGACCTGGGGTGGGGGCTGCCAGGACCCAGGGGGTGCCTGGGATGAACCCCCTGGGACCCAGGATGGGGCCACTGAGACCCGAGGGATGGGCCACTGGGCCTGGGGGGGGTTGCCGCTACTGAGACACGGGGTGTCCCACTGCCCTGTGGGGGGGGTGTCACTGCCCCCTGGGGGCGTCATGCTGCCCCTGGGGGGGGTCCCGCTGCCCTGCTGCCCCTTGGGGGGGTCCCACTGCCCCTGGGTGGGTCCCCCCTCCTCCTGGGTGGGGTCCCGCTGCCCCCCTGCCCCTGGGGGAGGGCCTGCTGCCCTGAGGGGGGGGAAGTCACTGCCCCCTGGGGTGGTCCCGCTGTCTCTGAGGGGGTCCTGCTGCCCCTGGGTGGGGGGTCACTGCCCTCTGGGGGGGTCCTGCTGCCCCTGGGGGGGTCCTGCTGCCCCTGGGGGGGTCCCACTGTCTCTGAGGGGGTCCTGCTGCCCCTGGGGGGGTCCTGCTGCCCCTGGGGGGGTGTCACTGTCCCCTGGGGGTGTCCCGCTGCCCCTGGGGGGGCTCTGCCCGTACCCCTTCCACCCCAGTCCGCGGCCACCGCTGGCCTTTGGCGCAACTTGACCGTGGGAGAGGGGTCCGGCCACCCCCCCTTTTTTTTTTTTTTTTTTTCCCTGGCGCCCCCTCCTCACTCAGCACCCCCCCGTGCCCCCCCAGGCTGTACAGCGGCCGAGCCAAGGGCCGGCAGTTCGGCAGCAAGTGCAGCTCCGGGGACCGCATCGGCTGCGGCATCGAGCCGCTCTCCTTCGGCGTGCGCACGGCCCAGGTCTTCTTCACCAAGAACGGCAAGCGGGTGAGCCCCCCCCCCCCCAACCCAGCACCCCCCCAAACCCCTCCAGCGCGACCGCTGACCCCCCCTTGCGCCCCCCCCCGGCAGGTGGGCTCCACGGCGCTGCCGCTGTGCCCCGAGGGGCTGTTCCCCGCCGTGGGGATGCACTCGCTGGGCGAGGAGGTGCGGCTGCGCCTGCAGGCCGAGCCCGAGGAGGAGGGGGCCATGATGGTGGACAGCCTGGAGGAGGAGTGGGGGCGGCTGCACGACGTCAGGGTCTGCGGCACGGTGAGACCCCCCCCCCCCCGGTAATTTTTATTGGGGGGGGGGGGCACTTCAGCTGCTTCGCCCCCCTCCTTACGCTTTGCGCCAGGCGTGGGGTCTGCGCCGCCCCCCGGTGCGGTAAGCGTGTGACACCCCCCCCCCATAGCTTTTTGGGGGGGTGGGGGCACTTAAACTGCCCCCCCCCAGGCACTGCTTCCCCATAGCGCCCCCCCACCCCATGCCGGGCACCCCACAGGGTTATTTGGGGGGGGGCACACGGTGTGACTCGGGGTCCCCAGCATCCACACGATGTCCAGGGCTGTGACAGCATTCCCCCCCCGGTTTTTTGGGTGGGGGGCACTTAAACTGCCCCCCCCGCCAGGCACTGCTTCCCCACAGCGCCCCCCCCGTGCCAGGCACCCCACAGTGTCATTTGGGGGAGGGGACACACGGTGTGGCTCAGGGTCCCCAGTGTTGCCATGTCCAGGCCTGTGGCACAGTGAGTGCCCCCCCCCCTAATTTTTAGGGGGAGGGGGGCACTTAAGCCGCCCCCCCCCCCCCGTGCCCGGCACTGGTTGCCCACAGTGCCCCCTCCCCAGCGCCAGACACCCCCCAGCGCTGTGGGGGGGGGGCGGGGGGTCGCAAGGCAATGGAGCCGGGCTGTACCCACCGTGGGGGGGGCAAAGTCCCCCCACAGCCCCCCCCCACGCTCGCAGCTCGGTGCCGGGGGGCATTTTCCACCAGCCCCCCCCCCAGTGCCCCCCGCTGCTGTGGAACAATGCTGGTGGGGGCGGGGGGCGCCTGGAGCCTGGTCCCTGGCTGCTGTGGGGCCTGGTGCCCCCCCCCCCGTGCCTCAGTTTCCCCCCCTTGGTGCCTGGTTCCCCCCTCAGTGTGCCCCCCCCCCCCCCCCTTCAGTGGGGTGTGACCCCCCTGCCGGTTTTGGGGGACAAGAGGGATGTTTGTGGCTCTCACAGGGTTCACCCCCCCCCCGCCGGGGGGGCCGCGGGGGGGCTGGAATGTGGACGCAGGCCCAGGCTGTGGTGGCGTAAACAGCCACCCCCGCCCCCCCCCCGGCCCCACCCGCTTCCCGGCACTGCTGACGGGGGGGGCCCTGCCCCCCCCCATTCCAGCACCACCCACCCGGGGAGCCCCTGTCCTGTCCCCCCCCGAGGTTAGGGGTCCCCCCCGGGTGTGGGGTGTGCCCCCCCCATCCTTCCCCCCCCTTCCCCCCATTCAGCCTCCCCTCCCTTTACCCCCCCAACAACGGGGCATCTGCTTGGGTTCCCCCAGCCAAGCCCCACCCCCCCCGGCCCCCCCCGACCCTGTGCCCCCCCGTGCCCCCCCCGGCCCCCCTTACCGTGTGCCCCCCCTGTGCCCCCCCCCCGGCCCCTCCAGCTGCTGGAGTACGTGGGGAAGGGGAAGAGCATCGTGGACGTGGGGCTGGCGCAGGCACATTGCCCCCCCCCAGACCCCCACCACGACCCCCCCGAGGCCCCCCCTGACCCTGTGCCCCCCCCCCGGCCCCCCCCAGCTGCTGGAGTACGTGGGGAAGGGGAAGAGCATCGTGGATGTGGGGCTGGCGCAGGCACATTGCCCCTCCCCAGACCCCACCACGACCCCCCCCGAGGCCCCCCTGACCCTGTGCCCCCTTGTGCCCCCCCCGAGGCCCCCCTGACCCTGTGCCCCCCCCGGCCCCCCCAGCTGCTGGAGTACGTGGGGAAGGGGAAGAGCATCGTGGACGTGGGGCTGGCGCAGGCGCGCCGCCCCCTCAGCCCCCGCAGCCACTACTTCGAGGTGGAGATCGTGGACCCGGGCGAGAAGTGCTACATCGCCCTGGGGCTGGCCCGCAAGGTGAGGGGCGGGGGGCCCCCCCGGACCCCCCCCGGCCGCCTTCCGCCCCCCCCCAGCCGTGTGTGCCCCCCCGGCACCTTCAGCCCCGCCTCTTCCTCTCCTGCAGGATTATCCCAAGAACCGGCATCCGGCTGGAGCAGGGGCTCGGTGGCCTATCACGCGGGTGAGCCCCCCCCCCATTACATGTGACCCCCCCCCAAAATGCAGGGACCCCCCCAAGCCTGGGGAGCCCCCCCCCCTGGTATTTGGGGTTCAGGACCCCTGCCCTGGCATGTGGGGGGGGATCTCAGTGGTCAGAGGCATCACCCCCCTGGCTTAAATGTGCCCCCCCCCCCCCAAACACAGGGACCCCCCAAACCTGGGGACCCCCCCACTGATATTTGGGGTTCAGGACCCCTGCCCTGGCATGTGGGGGGTCTCAGTGGTTGGTGGCGTCACTCACCATGTGGGTGAGCCCCCCCAAACACAGGGACCCCCCAAACCTGGGGACCCCCCCACTGATATTTGGGGTTCAGGACCCCCGCCCTGCCATGTGGGGGGGTCTCAGTGGTTGGTGGCATCACTCACCATGTGGGTGACCCCCCCCCGGCTTAAATGTGACCCCCCAAACGCAGGGACCCCCCCAATCTTGGGAAGCCCCCCCACCCCCCGCTGGTATTTGGGGTCTGAGCCCCCCACCCTGGCATGTGGGGGGGTTTTATGGTCGGTGGCATCACCCCCCCCGGCTTTAAATGGGACCCCCCCAAACCTGGGGACCCCCCCAACCCTGGGAGCCCCCCCCCCTGGTATTTGGGGTTCAGGACCCCTGCCCTGGCACGGCGGGGGTCTCAGTAGTTGGTGGCGTCACTCACCATGTGGGTGAGCCCCCCCCAAACACAGGACCCCCCAACCCTGGGAGCCCCCCCACTGATATTTGGGGTTCAGGACCCCCACCCTGCCATGTGGGGGGGTCTCAGTGGTGGTGGCATCACTCACCATGTGGGTGACCCCCCCCGGCTTAAATGTGACCCCCCCAAACGCAGGGACCCCCCCAATCTTGGGAAGCCCCCCCACCCCCCGCTGGTATTTGGGGTCTGAGCCCCCACCCTGGCATGTGGGGGGGTTTTATGGTCGGTGGCATCACCCCCCCCCGGCTTTAAATGGGCCCCCCCCCAACCCTGGGAGCCCCCCCCCCCGGTATTTGGGGTTCAGGACCCCTGTCCTGGCACGGCGGAGGTCTCAGTAGTTGGTGGTGTCACTCACCATGTGGGTGAGCCCCCCCAAACACAGGGACCCCCCCAAACCTGGGAGCCCCCCCCACTGATATTTGGGGTTCAGGCCCCCCGCCCTGCCATGTGGGGGGGTCTCAGTGGTTGGTGGCATCACTCACCATGTGGGTGACCCCCCCCCAGCTTAAATGTGACCCCCCCAAACGCAGGGACCCCCCCAATCTTGGGAAGCCCCCCCACCCCCTGCTGGTATTTGGGGTCTGAGCCCCCCACCCTGGCATGTGGGGGGTTTTATGGTCGGTGGCATCACCCCCCCCCGGCTTTAAATGGGACCCCCCCAAACCTGGGGACCCCCCCCAACCCTGGGAGCCCCCCCCCCCCGGTATTTGGGGTTCAGGACCCCTGCCCTGGCACGGCGGGGGTCTCAGTAGTTGGTGGCGTCACTCACCATGTGGGTGAGCCCCCCCCAAACACAGGGACCCCCCAACCCTGGGAGCCCCCCCACTGATATTTGGGGTTCAGGACCCCCACCCTGCCATGTGGGGGGGTCTCAGTGGTTGGTGGCATCACTCACCATGTGGGTGACCCCCCCCCGGCTTAAATGTGACCCCCCAAACGCAGGGACCCCCCCCAAACCTGGGGAGGCTCCCCACTGATATTTGGGGTTCAGGACCCCCACCCTGCCATGTGGGGGGGGTCTCAGTGGTTGGTGGCATCACTCACCATGTGGGTGACCCCCCCCCGGCTTAAATGTGACCCCCCCAAACGCAGGGACCCCCCCAAACCTGGGAGCCCCCCCCACTGATATTTGGGGTTCAGGACCCCCACCCTGCCATGTGGGGGGGTCTCAGTGGTTGGTGACATCACTCACCATGTGGGTGTGACCCCCCCCAACCCTGGGAGCCCCCCCTCGGTGGTGTTTGGGGTCCAGGACCCCCACCCAGGCATGTGGGGGGGGTGTCCCCCCCCGCCCCCCTGCAGCCTCCTGGAAGCCTTCCCAGCCCCGTCCCTGCCCCACCATCCCCCCTCACCCCCCGCAGTGGGCTGAGCAGTCCCAGGGGGGGGGTCCCAGCCGGGGGGGGGGGGTCCCTGTAACCCCCCTGCCCCCCCCCCCAGACGACGGGAAGCTGTTCCAGGGCAGCGGCGTGGGGGACCCCTTCGGCCCCCGCTGCTACAAGGGCGACACGATGGGCTGCGGCATCATGTTCCCCCGCGACTACAGCCGGGACAGCGACGGTGCGTGGGGGGGCCCTGCCCCCCCGGGGGCTGAGCGGGGGGGGGGGGGGAGCCCAGCAGCCCCCCCCACGCGTGTGTGTGCCCCCCCCCCAGGTGACAGCGATGACCCGGGCGAGGCGGAGCCCAGGCCGGTGCGGAACGTGCTGTACCTGCAGCGGGGGGAGGAGGAGGAGGAGGAGGAGGACGGGGGGGGCTGGAGCAGGAGCACGACGGCACCAAGGTGGTGGTAAGCGACCCCCCCACGTCCCCCCGGGGGGGGCAGAATGACCCCCACCCCCCCACACACCCCCTATGCCCCCCCCCCATCCTCACATCAGGGTATTGTGGTGGCGCGCGGCCCCCCCCACCCTTTCCTGTGGGTTATTTTGGGCGGGGGGGTGCGTGGCCCCCCCCAGCGCCCTCTCAGGGGGGGCAGAATGACCCACATCCCCCCAACCCCCCCTCGCATCGGGGTATCGCGGTGGCGCGTGGGGCTCCCCCCCTTCCCGTGGGTTATTTTGGGGGGGGGGGGGTGTGTGTGCGTGCCCCCCCCATGCCCCCCCAGGGGGCAGAATGACGCCCACCCCCCTAAACCCCCCCCTCACATCGGGGTATCACGGTGGCATGCGGGGCACACCCCCCCCCCCTTCCCGTGGGTTATTTTGGGGGGGGGGTGGGGTGTGTGCGTGCCCCCCCGGGGGGGCAGAATGACCCCCCCACCCCCCCCGCCCCCTATGCCCCCCCCATCCTCACATCAGGGTATCGCAGTGGCATGCGGGCCCCCCCCTTCCCGCGGGTTATTTTGGGGGGGGAGGTGTGTGTGTGCCCCCCCCACGCCCCCCGGGGGGGGCAGAATGGCCCCCCCACCCCCCCCCGCCCCCTATGCCCCCCCCATCCTCACATCGGGGTGGCGCGGGGGGCACCCCCCTTCCCGCGGGTTATTGGGGGGTGCGTGCCCCCCCCGGCCCCCCCCCACGCCCCCCGGCCCCCCCAGGTGTTCTTCACGCGGAACGGGAAGCTGATGGGCCGGAAGGAGGCGGCGGTGCCCGCGGGGGGGTACTTCCCCACCGTGGGGATGCTCAGCAGCGGCGAGAAGGTCAAGGTGGACCTGCACCCCTCAGCGGATAGGGGGGCCCCCCCGCCCCCCCCCCGCGGCCACCCCCCCCGGCACCCCCACGCACTTTAAAACCTTCCCCTGTGTCACTGGGGTCCCCCCATCCCATTGGGAGCCCCCCCCGTGTCATTGCCCCCCTTGTGTCACGGCCCCCCCCATCATTGGAGCCCCCCCCCGTCATTGGGGTCACCCCCCAGTGTCATTGCCCCCCCCCATCATTGGGGTCCCCCCCTGTCATTGGGGGTCACCCCCCCAGTGTCATTGCCCCCCCCCCATCATTGAAGCCCCCCCCCGTCATTGGGGGTCACCCCCCCAGTGTCATTGCTCCCCCCCATCATTGGAGCCCCCCCCGTCATTGGGGGTCACCCCCCCAGTGTCATTGCCCCCCCCATCATTGGAGCCCCCCCCGTCATTGGGGGTCACCCCCCCAGTGTCATTGCCCCCCCCCATCATTGGAGCCCCCCCCCGTCATTGGGGGTCACCCCCCCAGTGTCATTGCCCCCCCCCATCATTGGGGGTCCCCCCCTGTCATTGGGGGTCACCCCCCAGTGTCATTGCCCCCCCCCCATCATTGAAGCCCCCCCCCCGTCATTGGGGGTCACCCCCCCAGTGTCATTGCCCCTCCCCATCATTGGGGGTCCCCCCCATCATTCGGGGTCACCCCCCCAGTGTCATTGCCCCCCCCCATCATTGGAGCCCCCCCCCGTCATTGGGGGTCACCCCCCAGTGTCATTGCCCCCCCCCCATCATTGGCGGCCCCCCCCGTCATTGGGGGTCACCCCCCCAGTGTCATTGCCCCCCCCGTGTCACTGCAGCCCCCCCCCCATTATTGTGTGTCCCCCCCCCGCTGTTATTGGGTCCAACCCCCCCATGTCCACCGCCCCCCCATCACCCCACTGCCCCCCCCGGTGTGACTGTCCCCCCCCCTTCACAGCCCCCCCGTGAATGTACTGACCTCCCGGGGGGGGCGGGGTGCCCCTTCCCCCCCCCCTGCCCCCCCCGCCCCCCCCAGTGCAGGGGGTGGGTGTGTGTCACCCCCCCGCGTGTCTCCATCGGCATTTGCACACGAACACGGGGGGGGGCACCCCCCGTGTCCCCCCCCCGTGCCCCCCCCATATACTAGAGACGCCCGAGTAAAGCTCATGGAAATCCTTTTACACAGCGTTTGCTGCTGCCCCCCCGCACCCGGGGGGGGCGCACTGCTGGGACCCCCCCCAATCCCCCAACCCCCCGGGGGGGGCGCACTGCTGGGACCCCCCCCCAATCCCCCAACCCCCCGGGGGGGCGCACTGCTGGGACCCCCCCAATCCCCCAACCCCCCCGGGGGGGGCGCACTGCTGGGACCCCCCCCACCCCCCCCACATCCCCCCCCTGCCCCCCTCCTCCCCCCGCCCCCAGAGTGCTGAGGGGTTGCCCCCCCGCGGGGCTGGGGGTGGGGGGTCCCGGGGGTGCCGGGGGGGTCCGGGGGGGTCCGGGGCTCAGCGGCGCGTGCCCAGCAGGACCCTGGTGACGAAGGTGACGATGGCGGGCGCCGGCTGCTCGGGGTCCAGCTCCGCGAAGAGGTGGCAGGCGTTGCCCCCCCCCGCCTGCCTGGCCACGAACCCGAAGATCCTGGGGGGGGGGGGGCGCAGCGCTGGTGGGGGGGGGCACAGCGCTAGGGAGGGGGCAGCCCGCCCCTGGGGGGGGGTCCCCGCGTCCCCCCTCCCCCAGCCCCGGGGGGGCCCGCGGGGGCTCACGTGGAGGTGGTGCCGTCGGGGTTGGTCCAGCTGCGGGGGGGGGGGGAGGGGGGTGAGTGGGGGCTGAGCAGCCACATGTGCCCCCCCCGCGCGCCCCCCCGCGCCCCCCGCGCCCCCCCCCCCCCCCGTCACCTGCGGCCCTGGGGGTCGGTGCTGCAGTGGGTGACGTGGCTGACGGGGTAGTGCCGGCGGAAGAAGAGCCTGGGGGGGGCACGGGGTGAGGGGGGGGTCAGGGGGGGTGAGGGGGGGCGGGGGGGACCCCCGTTACCGGGGGCACACGCGGGGGTTGATGGTGCTTGGGGGGGGTGTGCTGGAGGGGGGTTTGCCCCCCCCCCCCCCGGGGGATGCTGAGCTGTGGCACCCCGGGGGGGGCTGGGGGGCAGGCTGTGGGGCTATGGGGCAGGCTGTGGGGCGGGCTGTGGGGCTATGGGGCAGGCTGTGGGGGGGCTGTGGGGCTATGGAGCAGGCTGTGGGGCTGTGGGGTGGGCTGTGGGGTGGGCTGTGGGGCTATGGAGCAGGCTATGGGGCAGGCTGTGGGGCAGGCTGTGGGGCAGGCTGTGGGCTATGGAGCAGGCTGTGGGGCGGGCTGTGGGGCTGTGGAGCAGGCTATGGGGCAGGCTGTGGGGCAGGCTGTGGGGCTATGGGGCAGGCTGTGGGGCTATGGGGTGGGCTGTGGAGCAGGCTATGGGGCAGGCTGTGGGGTTATGGGGCAGGCTGTGGAGCAGGCTATGGGGCAGGCTGTGGGGCTATGGGGCAGGCTGTGGGGCGGGCTGTGGGGCTGTGGAGCAGGCTGTGGGGCGGGCTGTGGGGCTGTAGGGCGGGCTGTGGGGCTATGGGGCGGGCTGTGGGGCTGGCTGTGGAGCAGGCTATGGGGCAGGCTGTGGGGCGGGCTGTGGAGCAGGCTATGGGGCAGGCTGTGGGGCGGGCTGTGGAACAGGCTGTGGGGCGGGCTGTGGGGCTGTGGAGCAGGCTATGGGGCGGGCTGTGGGGCAGGCTATGGGGCAGGCTGTGGGGCTGTGGAACAGGCTGTGGGGCAGGCTGTGGGGCGGGCTGTGGGGCAGGCTATGGGGCAGGCTGTGGGGCGCACTCACTTGCGCTGGCTGTCGGTGAGGGTGATGCCCCGCGCCGACACCTTGAAGTGGACGGTGCAGGGGGGGGCGGGGCGGGGCCCCCCAGCACGGCCCCCGCGGCCTTGGCCACCGCCTGCGGCCCCGTCAGCGCCTCCGTCCCGGCCGAGCCCAGGTACCGCACGAGGCAGGCTGGGGGGGCGGGCTGGCACGGCCCCGCCCCCGGTGGCCCCGCCCCCGGTAACCCCGCCCCCGGTAACCCCGCCCCCGAGAGACCCCCCCGCCCCTCCCCCGAGCCGGGGCGCAGCCCCCCCGTGCCCCCATCCCAGCGCCCCCCCCAAGTGCCCGTCCCAGGTCCCCCCCCCCCAGCGCCCCCCCCCGTGCCCCCCCATCCCAGGTTCCCCATTCCAGGGCCCCCCCAGTATCCCCTCCCCAGTGCCCCCCACCTCAGCGCCCCCCCGCGCCCTCTCCCCCCCCCAGCCCCCCCGCCCCCCACCTGCCCCCTGCCGCAGCAGCTCCCCGGCCGTGCTCGTGTTGGGGGGCACCGGCACCTCCGGCCTCTCCTCCAGCGGCTCTGGGGGGGCACAGGCTGGGGGCGCTGCCGGGAC
>CM050681.1:1686370-1727957 GCA_027574665.1 Rhynochetos jubatus
AGCTGAGGAGGGGGCGAAGGGGACGCCCCGCCCCCAGCCCCCCCCCGGGGGGTCGGTACCTTCTGGCCCACGTCCACGCGGGTGAAGGCGAAGGTCTGGAGGTGGGGGCTGGAGGCGCGGACGGCCGGGGCGACGCTCCCCACCAGCAGCTTCTCCACGTAGCGGCCCAGGAACGGCCAGGCCTGCGCCAGCACCTGCCCCGCGGAGGGAGGGAGCGGGGAGAGGGTTGGGGGGAGGGATGGGGGGAGAGGGATGGAGAGAGGGATGGAGGGGTGGAGGGAGGGGTGGGGGAGAGGGATGGAGGGATGGAGAGAGGGATGGAGGGAGGGGCAGAGGGGAGGAGGGGGGGAGAGGGATGGCGGGAGGGATGGAGAGAGGGATGGAGGGATGGAGGGAGGGGTGGGGGGATGCAGGGGTGGAGGGAAGGATGGGGGAGAGGGATGGAGGGATGGAGAGAGGGATGGAGGGAGGGTGGAGGGAAGGAGGGGGTGGGGAGAGGGTTGGGGGGGAGAGGGTTGGGGGTAGGGATGAAGGGAGGGATGCAGGGGTGGAGGGAAGGATGGGGGGAGAGGGATGGCGGGAGGGATGGAGGGAGGGATGGAGGGATGGAGGGAGGGATGGAGGGATGGAGGGAGGGGTGGGGGGATGCAGGGGTGGAGGGAAGGATGGGGGAGAGGGATGGAGGGAGGGGTGGGGGATGCAGGGTTGGAGGGAAGGATGGAGAGAGGGATGGAGAGAGGGATGGAGGGATGGAGAGAGGGATGGAGGGAGGGGTGGAGGGAAGGAGGGGGTGGGGAGAGGGTTGGGGGGGAGAGGGTTGGGGGTAGGGATGAAGGGAGGGATGCAGGGGTGGAGGGAAGGATGGGGGGAGAGGGATGGCGGGAGGGATGGAGGGAGGGATGGAGGGATGGAGGGAGGGATGGAGGGATGGAGGGAGGGGTGGGGGAGAGGGATGGAGGGAGGGGTGGGGGGATGCAGGGGTGGAGGGAAGGATGGGGGAGAGGGATGGAGGGAGGGGTGGGGGGATGCAGGGTTGGAGGGAAGGATGGAGAGAGGGATGGAGGGAGGGGTGGGGGGATGCAGGGGCGGAGGGAAGGATGGGGGAGAGGGATGGAGGGATGGAGAGAGGGATGGAGGGATGGAGAGAGGGATGGATGCAGGGGTGGAGGGAAGGATGGGGGAGAGGGATGGCGGGAGGGATGGAGGGAGGGATGGAGGGATGGAGGGAGGGGTGGGGGGATGCAGGGGCGGAGGGAAGGATGGGGGAGAGGGATGGAGGGATGGACAGAGGGATGGAGAGAGGGACGGAGAGAGGGATGGAAGGAGGGAAGGCAGAGGAATGGACAGAAGGATGGGGAGAGGGATGGAGAGAGGGATAGACGGAGAGAAGGATGCAGGGAGGGACAGAGGGATGCAGGGGTGGATGGAAGGATGGAGAGAGGGATGGAGAGAGGGATGGACAGAGGGATGGAGAGAGGGATGCAGGGGTGGACGGAGGGGTAGAAGGATGGAGAGAGGGATGCAGGGATACAGGGGTGGATGGAAGGATGGACAGAGGGATGGAGAAAGGGATGGAGGGGTGGACAGATGGACAGAAGGATGGACAGAGGGGTGGACCGAGGGATGCAGAGGTGGACAGAGGGACGGACAGAGGGATGCCTCACCTTGTTCAGCCATTCTGCCCTCTCCACATCCGGGAAGCTCACCTGCGGGCAGGGGGGGGGGGGGGAGGGCGGGGCTGAGGCCGCGGGGGGGGCGGAGGGGTGTCCGGCCAGACGCGGGGGGGGGGGGGGGGGGCAGGGGAAGCCCCACCCGGCCCCGTGCCTCAGTTTCCCCAACCGGGACAGTGCGACCCCCGCGGGGGTTGGCTCGGGGTGGGACGGTCGTACCCGCGGTGGGGGGTGGGTCACCCGCCCCCCCCCCCCGCTGGGGTCAACATCTGGCGGCAGCTCCAGCCCCCCCAAGGCCGTTCCCGGGGGTCCCGGTGGAACGGGGTCCCGAGAAAGGGGGTGCCGCCCCCCCCGGCACTACGGGAGGGGGATCCCGGCCCCCCCCCCCGCAGCCGGGCAGGAAACGGCCCCCCCGGGGCCGGTGAGTCACAGCCCGGCGGTGCCGGAAGGCCCCGGGCGGTACCCGGGGGGGGCCATCCCATCGCGGGGGTCGATCAGGGGGAGCCCACCCGGGGGGTGCGATGCTGCGTGTGGCCGTCACGGGGGGGGGAGGGGGTGTCAACAGAGCAGGGGGGCGGCGGGGGGGGCAGCTCGGGGGCGGCGGTAGCTCAGGCGGGGCTCGGTGCAGCGGGGGGTGGGGGGGGGAGGGGGCGACCCCAGCAGCCACACCCGGGGTGGATGGGGGGGACCCCGGGAGTCCCGCCACCCCCCCGGGGGAGCCCAAGCGGGGGGTGCAGCTGATGGGGGGGTGAGCGCACAGTCGGGGGTCCCGCCCCCCCCTCCCCGGGGGAGCCCAAGCAGGGGGGTGCAGCGGGGGTGGGGGCGCCCCGGGAAGCCCAAGCGGCTGATGGGCTCAGCCCGGCGCGGGGGGAGGGTGGGGGGTGTCCCACCGGGAAGGGGCCGCAGTGCGGCAGCCGGTGGCGCCCCCCGCCCCGTCCCGGAGCCCCCACCGGGAGCCGGACGCTGCAGCTGCCACCGGCAGCCCCGGGGTGGCGGGGGGGGGGGGCGTCACGCCAAACCAAGTCCCGGTGCCGCCGCCGGGTATAACGGCTTACCCATGCCGGCAGCTCCCCGCGGGCCGCGCCCAGCCCGGCGGCGGCGGCGGCGCGCACGGCGGCCTCCTCGTCGCGTTGCAGGCGGGCGGCCAAGCGCAGCCCGTTCTCCCGGGAGCGTCGCCGCCGCCTCCAACCGGCGTAAAGCGCCAAGGCCAGCACCAACGCTCCCGCCCCCAGCCCCAGCAGCCCCGCGGCGTAGGCGGGCAGAGCCCAGAGCAGCCGCCGGCCCAACGCGCCCAGCGCCGCCAGCCCCGGGCCCCGCCGCTCCATCCCGCCGCCGCCGCCGCTCCCGCCGCCGCTCCGCCCCGCCCCGCCGCCGATTGGCCGCCCGCCCAGTTAACGCCCCGCCCACCGCAGGGGCGGGGTCTCGCTTGCCGCACCCTATCGGGTGGGGTCGAAGAGTGTGGGCGTGGCCAAGGGGGGGGGCGGTGTCACTTGTCCCGCCGGCATCGACGCCGCCGCGCCGCCCCCCCCCCCCCCCCCAATACAGGGGCGGCTCCGCGCCCCCTCCCCACCACCCCCACCCCCTTCCCCGGGGGAATCACGGCTCGGGGGGGGCGGGGAGCGATCGCCACCGACTCGGTTTTGGGGTTTTAATAGTTGAAAACGTTACAGGGCCCAGGGCAGCCGCCCCCCACGCCCCCCCGGGACCCAGACCCGGCACGGGGAGGGGGCCGCGTCCATCCACGGGGGGCCGGGCGTAGCAGCCCCAACACCCCCCTGCCCCCCAGGGCGGCTTTAGCAACACCCCCCCGGGCGGGAGGTGCCGTACGGAGGCGCGAAAGCCCAGGGTGGGGGGGTCATCACACCCCCAGCCCCCACCCGGGAGCCGCCACCAGCGTCCAGGGGCCGGGGAGGGTCTGGCCCTTCCTCCCGCGTCCCTCCCCCCGCGGGGCTCAGTCTCAGCTGGGGGGGGGGGCTGTGTGTTAACGGTCCGTCCGGTTGCCCCGGTGGCCCCCGCGGCGGGGGGGGGGGTCAGTGGGGGATGGCCGTTATCCTCATGCTCTGGGAGGCGATGGGGTAAGTCACCATGGGGGTGGTGGCGTGGCTCATGGTGATGCCACCCAAGGGCTGGGCCATGGAAACGGCCACCGGCGCCACGGAAACGGCCACCGGCGCCATGGAGACGGGGGGAGCCATGCCCTGAGCGATGGTCTGGGCCAAGGCGGCGGAAAGAGGGGTGATTTCGGGGTTCATGGGGGGAGCGGCGTTGGCGGGGGGAGCCGCCTGGGCTCCGGCGGGAGCGACCAAATCCTGTTGGGAAACGGGGCGCGGCTGGAGGGCCTGGCTGCTGAGCGTGGTGTGCGTCTGGGCGATGCTGTGGTTGTAGTTGGTGACGGTGCCCACGGTGGGGGCCAGAGTCTGCTCGGTGGCCGTGGCGGTGGAGCTCAGCGTCATCACCTTGGCCTGGTTACGGAACTGGGCGTTCTGCTCCAGCAACACCTCGTTGGTGGCCAGCAGGTTGTTCACCTGCTTCTTGAGATCCTCCACGCGTTTGCGCAGCATGACGTTCTCCTCCTCCAGCAGCCGGTACTCCACCGTCCGAGGGCTGGAGAAGCCGTACTCGTAGGTTTCGAAGTGCAACCCGTCCACCCGTCGACGTTTCAACACGGGGTCGTGGTCGTCGTAGCGGTCGGGGTCGTAGATGGCGTCGTAAGGGTCGTAGCGACGGCCGGAGGGGACGATGCCCTGCTCGCGGGGGGCCATGCCCCGCGTCTCGTACTCGTAGTCCCGCTGCAGGTGTTGGAATTTGCACTTGGCGCCCCGTTGGCAATCGCCCTTCAAGAAGTCCCTGCAGATGGGCACCTCCTCCTTGCTGTTGGGTAAATCGGCGGGCGAAAGGCCCAAGCCGGCCGCCACCTTTTGCCGCAGGCGAGGGGGTAACTCGCCCGTTTTTTTGTAGCAGTCCTCGTCCTCCTTGGTGCCGTGGATGAAGCGGCAGTTGAGGCGGACGCACTCCTTGTTCTGGAAGTCGTGGCAGAAGATGAACTCGTTCTTGCGCACGCCCAGGTTGGTGACCTCGTTGATGTCCGGGTGGCGGAAGCGGCAGCGTTTTGCCTCGTTTGCAGACGTTCCGCAGGAAATCGCGACAGATGTCGTCGGCGTTGGCGCCCACCCCTCTCCCCGCTGCTGCCGTTGTTGTAGCCGTCGCGGTCGGGCATCTTCGCCGCCGCGGGGGCTCCGGGCACTGCGGGAGGGGGGGGAAGGGGGTGAGGAAGGGGATCGGGCACCCCCCCCCCCGCCACGGCACCGGGGAGGGGGAAACAGCCACCTCCGGGCGCTGGGGCACAGCAGGAGCCGGCCCCGGGTGACCCGTGCAGGCCCTGCCCGGTGTTAGCGCGACCGAGGCCCCCAGGCCCGCGGGGGGAGGGTCCCGGGAAGCCCCTCATGGCCGTCCCCCGGGGCTGTCGGCATCACCGGGGGCGGCCCCCGCCGGCCGGAGGGATCTGGGCGCCGCCGGGCGTCGGTGTGAGGGACCTCGGCCCCGTGACAACGCCACCGGGCCCAGCCCGCCGAGGCGCAACGGGACGGTGAGGGGGGCGCGGCCCCGTCGCCGGGTCTCCATAGCAACCGCCCCGCAGGCCCCGGGGCAAGGCCCGGCGGCGGGGCCCAGCGACGGCTCGGCCCTGGGCGGGGCGGGGACGGCCGCGGCGGGGGCCCCGGGGAGGAGACGCGGGGCCTTTTCCCGGTGGCGGCGCAGCCCGCCCCGTCCCCGGTGCAGCGACGTCCCGCCCGGCCCCGCACTCACCCGCTCGCGGCCTCCTCGCGGGTCCTCCAGCGCCAACAATGAGCGGCCCCTTCCGGTCGCCGCTCTGCGCCGGGCAGGAAGTGCTCTATGGTGCTTCCGGGGCAACCCGGAAGAAGCCGCGCCGGGTATTTCCACCGCCGTGACGTCACGTGAGCGCGCCGCTGCCTCCATCCAGGCTCCGGCCCGACCTCGGGTCTCCCCGGTACCGGCCCCGCGGGGCAGGACCCCGCCCCAGCACCGCACGGTGACCTCCCCCACCCCGCTCCCGGCCCGCCGTACGGCCCGTCTGCCCCGTTCCCGGCGGAACTCTCCCTTCCCGCCCCCCGCCGTTCCCGGTCCCCCCCCCCGCCGCGCTCCCGGTCGCCGCCGCTCCCGGAGGAACCACACCGTGTACCAACACCACCAGCTTTATTCGCGGCACAGCGGCCGCCACAGAGCACAGAACCGGCCCGGCGCAGCGGGTCCCTCCGGCGGTACCGCGCTTCCCCTCCCCCGCCGGCCCGTAGCACCGGGCCGTCTCCCCGGTGGCGGCGGGCCCCGCGCTCCGCTCCGCGGCGGGGCCTACTTGGACCTCTGCCTCATCTTCCTCCTCTTCCGCTTCAGCCTACGGGAGAGAGCGGCGGCTCAGGCCCCGCGGCCGGCCCCGAGCGGCGGGACCGGGCAGAGCCGGAGCCCCCCCCCCCTCCCCCGGGGGAGCCCCACGTACCTGCGCATGCGCTTCTTGCGCCACTGGGGGGGAAAGAGAGGAGGGGGCTGGGTTAGTGTCGGTAGGGGGGTGCCCCCCCTCCCCCCGCCCCGGCCTCCGCGTGCCCGTCCCGCCCCCGCGACAGGCACCGGCGTCCCCGAGACCCCCCCGCAAGGAACCCCCCGGCGCACCAACCCCCCCCCCCCGCTCCGCCTCCCGGTACAACCGGACACCCGCCCCCCCCCATCCCGGGGCCTTCCAGGCCGCAGCGCAGCCCCCCCCCCGCCCCCCCGGGGAGGATGAGGCGCCATCGGCCACCCCCCGCGGCTCACCTTGGCCCTCATGGCGGTGCCGAGGCGCCGCGCTCAGTCCCGGCGGGCGGGCGGCGTCGCGGGCGGCGGATGGAGGCGGATGGCGGCGGCCGGTACCGGCCCCCAAGATGGCGGCAGCAGCGGCCGAGAGAGGCCTCACCCCCCCCGCCGGGGCCTATTTATAGGGCGGTGCCTTTAGCCACGCCCCCTCTCCCCGCGGCGCAGTGCACGACGGGAGCCGTAGTCCCCGCCCCCCGGTGCATCATGGGAGCCGCAGTCCGCCCTCGCCGCCCGCCATTTTGCGCGCCCTCAGGGGCGAGGCCCCGCGGCCTCCGCAGCCCCGGGCCCGGTGGGGGGCGAAGCGGGGGGGGGTCCCCGCGCCCCCCAAGGGGCAGAGGCGCTCCCTGTGGTCAAAGAGAGGTGTCGCTAGGCCGGTTTAATCGGGAATCAGCCGCTCTGAGGGTCGCTCTGGGCAAGCTTCCGCCTGAGGCCGAGGCTCGGAGGCGCGGCATTGCGCCCCCTCCGATCAAGAGGTACCCGGTCGCCCCGGGAAGCGGACGTAAAGCGTTCCGGTAGCCCTCCGGCAAGTCCCCGGGGGTCTGGAGGGTGGCCGGTGAGGAAGGTCGGCCCCTCCCGCCACGCCGGGGGAAGCGGAAAGGTGGGCCGACCCCTCGGGGACCCCCCCCCCCCCCCGGGACGAAGCGCGTTTCTCCCTCTCCTGCGCCGCCTGGGGGGAGGCTGTAAAGGTGAATTTTTCCCCCAGTCCAGCGGCAGCAGGGAATAACGGGAGCGCGGGGCCAAGACAGCCACCTCCTCCGCCGGCGCGGCGAGTCAAGCGGCGGTTTTCCTCCTTTTTTTTCGTTTTTTCTTTTTAAAAACAGACTTCTGAGAGAAGAGCAGCACCCGGGGCCGGCCCGAGCCCAGCCACCCACTGGGGCTCCACGATCCTAAAGGCCTTTTCCGACCTCAGCAGCTCTCCGATGGCGGAACGTCCTCGCTCGCCTCTCCCTCACCCGTCACCGGAGGAGCGCGGGGCGGCCGGGAGGGCGCCAGAGCGGAACGTGTGTTCCCCTGGGCCACGAGGGAGGGCTAAAACCCACTCCCGGGACAGGGGGGAGGGATAAAACCCCCCTCCCGGCCACAGGGAGAGATAAAACCCCCTCCCAGGCCTCGGGGAGGGATAAACCCCCTCCCCAGGCCACGGGAGAGGGATAAAGCCCCCCACCGGGCCACGAGGGAGGGATAAACCCCCTCCCCAGGCCACGGGAGAGGGATAAACCCCCTCCCCAGGCCACGGGGGGGGGGGGGGATAAAACACCCCACCGGGCCACGGGGAGGGATAAACCCCCCCCCCCGGCCACAGGGCCATGAGGGATAAAACCCCCCTCCCGGCCACAGGGAGAGATAAAACCCCCTCCCAGGCCTCGGGGAGGGATAAACCCCCTCCCCAGGCCACGGGGGAGGGATAAAACCCCCCTCCCCAGGCCACGGGGGAGGGATAAAACCCCCCCGGAGCCATCAGAGAACCATCCGCTTCCGAGCGGGTTGGACGAGGGGTTTAAGAAACGAGGTGGCCACGGCGGCGTGGTTAAAAAATAGAGCGTTTATAGGTAAACTGAGGCAGAGCCAGGCCGGGGTGGCCGGCCCAGCCCCCGGTTTCACAGGGCAAACCCACCTTTTTTCCTAGGGCTTTTTGTTCCCAATTAGAAACGTACAACCTAAAAGAGAGCGAGGGAACCCTCCGGCCCGGGGTTTGGGGGGGTAGAGGAACGCCAACGCAGGGCGGGAGGAGATGCTAAACCGCCCGGGGTGCCGTGGCGCCGATTGCTCGGTGGCTTTTCCTCCACAATTCCGACCCGTCGAAGGGGAAATGGGCCACGAACGGGACGAGGGGGAAAAGCGGGCGGCTCCCTACGGCCCCGGGCTGGGCTTAGTTCGGCTCTCGGGCGAGCGGGGGCAGTGGAAAAGGTCAGAATAGAGCGGATATCGACTGGCTTTTCCTCCTGATTTTATTTTTTCCGCTTTCCTTGAGGAGTCTGAAGCGGCCGAGAGAACCCTCCCTCCTTGGCAGGAGCTGGCTGCGGTCAGCGGGCCGTCCCGACTGTTCGCGGTTTGGTCGTTAAGGAGACGAACAGCGCTAATTAATTTGCTTCTGGTTTGCGTGGTTGGTTTTTTTAGAGGGGCGAGAGGGAAGGGAGAGGGAGGGGAAAAGGGGGTGAGTGAGTGTGTGTGTGTGAGAATCGGGCGCTACCCGGAGGGAACGGGAGCCGCTCAGTCGCCGGCCTCGTTCTCTTCCGCCGTCTCTCCCGTGGTGGCGTTCTCTGCGTTCTTGGAGGCCTGGGGAAACACAAGCCGGGGCGGCCGTCAGAACCGGGATCGGAGGGATCGCCCCCCGCCCCTGGGATTGTGCTGGGGTCACTCAGGGAAGAGTGCTGCTGGGGAGCTGGTCCTGGGTGCTGAGAGCAGCCCTGACAAGGGCTGTGCTGACCCAGCGCTGAATTCGGGGCCTTTCTCCGCTGCTGACCCTACACTCGCTGTCTCGCTGTGGGCAGCGCAGGGGACACACAGCTCAGAGAGCTGACCCCGACTGCCCGAGGGAGCGTTTCATCCCATTGTGCTCGGGGCTGGGACGGGGCCGGGAGCTGTTACTCTCGCTCACACTCTCTGGCCCGTTTACTCCCTGGCACTTGCTAACACCCTCCCGACCCCTGTGTTAGCTGCTTTGCCAACTCCTGTGCTGGCTCGTTCGAGAGGGAGTTGGTGGGTGTGTTTAGTGTTCCCAGTTGTGCTATCGCTGAGAGGGGTCGCTTGGAATTTGCTCTGACAGCCTTGGGCTCCGGCCCTCGGGCTGCAGCCACTCTCGGGCTCCGGCCACTCTTGGGCTCCGGCTCTTGGGCTGCAATTGCCCTCGGGCTCCAGCCCTCCGGCTGCCGGAGGCTGCGGCTCTCCAGCTCCAGCTCTCGGGCTCCGGCCCTTCGGGGCTGCGATCGCCCTCGGGCTCCAGCCGCCCTCAGGCTCTCTGGCTCTGCCTCTCACTACTCAGCACCTGGTTGTACACTGGTCAGTGGGTGGTGAGCAACTGTATCCTATTGTACCATATGTTTCATTTTCTATTGTTTGGCTAGCCGGAGTTAAACCACGACAGGGAGCGAGAGGGTCCTTCCTTCCCTCAACCTGGGGGGAACACCAGGGTGTGCTGCAAGGCAGGCCCGAAACGCGGGCGCCGGGGCGCCGCCGCCAACACATCAGCCCAACCCTACGTGCCCAAATTTACCTTCTTTTTCTTCTTTTTCTGGGTCTTCCGGCTGGCAGAACTTTGTAGAAGGGCCTGGAGGAGACGGGAAGGAAACACAAGAAGCTAAAGAGCAGTCTTCCTTTCTCCGACAGCAGAGAAACGCCTTTCAAGCGCAACGAGCGCGGCCGGAGCGGCAGTCAGTTCCCACCGGGCGCAGGGGACAGCTGGGAAATGCCACAGCCTCACGCCCCGCCAAGGTAGGAATTCTCAGCCGCTCCTAGGCCAGGGCCAGGCGTTATCCTGGGCTAGAGCTGGCGCCCGATGCCGGAGATACGCCCGACCCGGCCCCGAGTCCACCTTAAGCTCCCGCCTCAACCCCTCCCCTGCAGTCCTGCGGGATTTCCCCTGCCCCCGCGGGGATGCCGAGCCACGCGCGGGCGCTACGCCCGCGTTTTTATTTTTCAAACCCACCTTCAGCTCTCCGTCTTGCACCTCGAAGTCCGACTTGTAGAGCTCGGGTTCGAAGGGGCCGCTGGTTATCCGCATGGGGCCGTTGGGCATCAGGAGCACCGTGAATTTGAACTGTGCGACAAACTCTCCTGCCAAGGCAAGGAAACGGGCGGTGCTACACCCCCGGCCCTCTGCGTCCCGGCGGATATTCCCCTGCGGGGCCTCGTTTCCATCCCCGTGCCGCTTCCACGCTGTCACTCGCGGGAAACTTGTTCAATTTAACCCCCCCCGCCCCGGGTTACGGCAAAACGAGCCCTTCGGCTCCGAGCCAACCGGAGCCTCAGCCGGCGACCCTCCGGCCCAGGCAGTTATCCCCGAACCGAGATCCGGAAGCCAACGGCTAGCAAGCTTCCCAGCGGATAAATCCCAAGGTCCCTCCGGCGTTTATACGGCACCGGAAGCACCCGCGGCAGCCAGCTCTGCCCTCCCAGCGCCGCCACTCACCTTCCTTCTCGTAGAGGACGTTGAAAGGCTGGAGCAGCTCGTGTTTGGCGCATTCCACCACCCCCATCCTGGCTTTCTTCTCATCCTCGAACGCCCTGCGGAGGAGACGGAGCCGCACCTGAGCTCAGGCCCAGTCCTGGAAACCAGATTCCGCGCCCCCCCCCGGCAGGATCAGGCTGGAGGAATCGCGTCCCCCCTCGCCCCCGGCGGCGGCGCGGTGCCAACGCCCGCGCGGGCTTTGCCGAGGGAACGGAAACCTCCGGAGAGCGGATTTAAGGACAAAAAGATCTCATCGAGCGAACGCCGCGTCCTCAGTTTATCGCTTACAATCGCTCGGAGCTGCCTCGGCACGCTGCACCCCGACACCGCCGTCGCCCCTCTGGCTTTATCCCACGCCTAATTCCCGGCTTCCCACCTGCTGCGCGCGACTCGAATCCTCAGGGGCCGCTTGGGATTCCAGCTTAAGCCTGTAACATCCTCCCTACGCCCACCCCCAGGCTCCCACACGGCAAATCCCGCGGCGCCGAGCCGCGCCGGCCGCCCTCCCCCAATTCCGACGGGACGTCGCGCGGCGGTTCTGCCGTCACCGCCAAGCGTCCGGCCGCGGGGACGCCGGAGAGGAGCGGGAACGGGAGCGAATACCTGAGAGTAAATGGCATAGTGTCAAAGCGCCTCTCCACCTCGCTGAAAAAGGCACGGGAGGTTTTCATCTTCAAGCCGTACTGTTTGGAGGGGTCCCTTTTGTAAATGGTTGTTCTCTGTCCCGCGTCCTTCGCCTGAAAAAGAGACGTAAACGGAGCTGAGGGCCCGGGAAACGCTCCACCCGAAAACCCAGACGGCAGCGGACACCCACGGGGGATCCGGCGCCCGCGAGGACGCGGGCTGCCGGCGCCGCTTCCGTCACCGGCGCCGCGACTCACCTTTCCCTCTCCGCTGCTGACGAGAACGTCAACGGCGTAAACTTCGTGGACCTCAAATTCTGCTTTTTCATGGTCCTTCCTGGATGGAAGGAAGGAGTTTGGCGAGTCCAAGAAGGGTAAAGAGGGAAAGCAGACCCTCCCGCACAGCCGCGGCGCCTCGAAGGAGCCCGCGCCGGGCTCAGCGGTGCAAAGTTGCACTGGAGAGCGGCCAGGAGAGCGAAGGCTGGCGCAGAAACCGCCGAGTCGACGATTAACGGGGCGGGCGGCAGCGCCCGGCCGCGGAGAAAACCAAGGAGAAGCCAGCGCTTCGCCCCCCCTGGCCCGTAGCAGCGGCCCCGGCCCCCCAGGGAAGGCTGGGAGGTCTCTCGACGTCCCAGAGCCCCGACAGCGCCGCGTCTGTGCCCAGAGTCCGAGCGCTGGGTTTCAAACCACTCGGCTCTTGAATCTTCAGCGCGAGACGCGACCCCTGAGGGATCCCCCGAGGGATCGGAGCTGCCGGAACGGGACGGAACGCCGCAGGCAGCTCATCAGGTCAACGCCATCCCGAGACGCTTCGCGCCAGCGTCACCGCATCCCGGCAGCGTCTGCGGGAGCAGCGCCGGGTCTTGGCAGAGCTCCTGGTGAATTAACAACCGCCGCTACGACTCCCGACGGTTGGCGGCTTTCCTGGCAGCCGCCTCCTTCGAGAAACTGGACGGACACCAGGAACGCTGGCGGGTGCCAGCGAGGAATCTCACGCCGCTGACTTCCAGCCTTTCTTTCTCGGAACAAACACCCTCAAACCACTCCATTTTCACGCAGAACGGGGCTAACGAGCTACGAATTTGCCACAGCGGGACAGATTTCAAAGGAGAGGCTGCGGGGGGGGGACAGTCTGTACCCCAGCTGAGTTAAACACGCTTGCCACAGCCCCCCCCCCGACTTGATACCGCAGCAGGAAACGCGGTCACCACTCTGGTCCTAGTCACGCCCCCCCCCAACGCTGCTGGAAGCACCGACGCCCCCCCGCCCCGAGGTGACGCTCACTTTTGCTGGTCTGTAGGGTTCTGGATGATTGTTTTCTCCCCGTCGATCACGTGCTGTTTCAGCTGGTGCGACAGCATCCCTGCCGCGGGAAGAGAACCCCGTTAACGCCGCCGAGGCGCAAAGCGTCGCCCCGGAGAGCGGGGAGCGTGGCGAAGCGCCTGCGGTGTCTCCTCTGCTTCCCTCGAGCGCGTTGGCACCGACACGGAGATCCCAGAGCCCGCTCCGGCGACGCCGGTCAGGAGGAGCGGCGGGCTCCCGCGTGCCGCGGCCCGCGTGCGCCACGCCAGGCCGTAACGGGCCCGAGGCGAACCCGCAAGCGCCCGCAGGGGGGGTTTTAAAAGTGCCAAATATCAGATTAATGGAAAATTTCCATCCTTTCCCAGCGCTCCAGCTGCGCAACGCTCAAAGGAAGTTTGGGGGGGGGGGGGTGTCACATTGCAAATCAAAGCGTAGGGGTGCTCCGTTTCCGCTCCCCAAGCCCCCGGCCCAGCGGGGACGGTCGCACGTCTCCATCCAGGAGGGACGGCGGCCGGGAAGGGAAAGCACAGCCCCAGCCGCCAACGGTTCCATTTGGTTCCGTCAACCGGGGCCCTTACGCCGCCGGCAGCGCCCAGGTGATTACAGCACTCGGCTGTTTCGACGCCGGCGGCCGCCTCCTCGCTGCGGCCGGGCCACGTTTTGTCCCAGGGCGGAGCGTTGAGGCCCGCGGAGCCATCGGGAACGAGCCCAGCGGTATCCTGGGAAGTTTAACTCATGGACCAATTTAATTGCGGCTGGGAGAACCGTCTGACGTCGCCGACGAGGAGAGACGCGCCAGCACGTGCCGAACGTCCGGTCTCCACCGGGATCTATCCCGCTTGCCCGTTATCGACGCCCCGACGGGGACGTCAAGTCGCCTTCGAGCCGGACGGTCGGAAAGGAAACCCACGGGCTTCGCCTGGCGCGGCGCCCGCGCTACACCCGAGCTCTCCCGCGCCCGTTAAGGGGGTTTTTAACTCTTCGCGTGGCCAAGGGCCGCGCGGCTTGCGCAAGGCCGGCGGGAAGCCCCCGAGCCACGACGCCACCCGCAGCCGTGGCAACCCGCGTCTCGATTAAAAAGAAATCAAAAGCAGAGGAAGGAAGGGGAACTCAGGGATTGTTTTTCCTTTAGGAAAGGCTGCGGGGTCTAAAGACGGGGCGGGCGCGTCCGGGACTCGCCGTCACCCCCCGGTTCGAACACCGCCCCCGGCCTCACCTTCAATGGGCGTGCAGTGAAATGAGTGGGCTATTTTGTTCCAGGCGTCCGTCACTTGCGTGTTCTGGACGAAGAACAGACGAAAAAACGGGAAAGAGGTGAAATTCAAACCGTAAACGCGACAGTTTTCTGTTAACTCGACAGCGTTCTGGGATGAAACGGTCACCCTCCGACCGACCGGCGCTCAAAAGCGGGAGGAACGGCGTCGGGCCGTCCGTTTCAATCGATAAGAACCGCGCGCGGCGCCAGGTCGGCGCAGCCTCCCGCACCCGGGTTACGTCTGGAACGGCCACGAAGGCGCCGGCCGGGGCGAGATTTAAGGGGTGGAGTTAGCAGCACCCGGCCGCCTTCGGCGAGGGAACGGCCGGCGAGCGGGACCGCCGGGTGGGGGCTTCTCCGCGAAGGGGCAGCTGGGCGTGGAGTCGCTCGCCCCCGCGGCGCCTCAGCTGCCCACAGACAGCTGCTTCCACGTTCCCCGCGACGCCGGGCGATCCCGTTTCTATTTGTAGGCCCGGAGCGCGGCGCCAGCGGCGTCTCGAGCTCCTCGCCCCGCGTTGTCGCTCACCTGGTTTCCCGGCTTTACCAAGCGCAGCGCGGCCTCAGCGCAGAGATGAGCCGCCTTGATGACGTCGGCTTTACGGCCTGACACGGGGTTTTCCTGCCGCAACGGAGAAATAAAGGCTTTTTGAGGCAAATTCCTTATTAGTGAAGGCCGAGTGTCCCGAGATGGAGATTCTCCACCTAACGGCGCGTCCTTCCCCCGAGCGAAGGGGAAATCCGGCGTGGAACCGCTGCTGGCTTCACAGCCCCACCGCGAGTCTCCCCTCCGTTAGCTTCGGGGGTCAGCCCCGAGCTGAGGCTGGCGAAGGCGGCCACTCCCAGCGGCGCTACGCTCGGCTCCCAGCGCCTCGGCCAGTAGAGGGGGCAGCAAAACCAGTCTGCCCAGTTCACCCCACGTGCTGCAGCGCCTCTCACACGCGTCGAAAGAGCAGTCACCCTCGTTTTCCAGAGGGCTGGGCAGTTTAGGACTGGGGGGGGGATGTGTGTGTGTTAGATTTTTTGGGGTTCCACCCTGTCGCTGCTGCCACAGCCCTACGTCCCCTCGGCGGAACGCAAGGGCCACCCCTCCGAGGCCGCTGGAACCACCACCCCCCCCCCAAACGGAAAGAGACCGCCGCCGCCGCTCCAAACCTACCTTCGAGGCGTCGATGACGAAACTGTGCGCTACGTTCGCTATGAAGCCGTCGACGTGGACTCCCAGGTCGCTGCCAACACAGAGAAGGTTAATTAGCGAGAGGTGACGGCTCGGGGAGCGCTTCAGGCCCTCCGCTCCACCGGCTATCGGATTCTTTCCTCAGCCACGCTGAGGACGCGTTTAACCCGCGGAGCGGGACCGGGGAGCGAAGCCCAGACGCCGCCGGTGAATTCCCGGGGATAAGCGAGGCGCTCACATTTTGACCAAGTCTCCGTCTTTGAGGATGTAGTCCTGGTCGCTCTTCAGCGGGGAGAAGTGGCAGACGCAGTTATTTACGGATATACTCGTCGGGAAGGCAATGCCTGCGGAGAGGAAGGAGAAGGGAGGCCGGGGAATCGCGCAGCCTCGCAGAACGCGCGGGCGGGAGCCCCAGCTCGGGATTCGGGCTGAAACGCCCCCGTTGCACAAGTCTCAAGCCGAAAAGGCACGAGGAGCAGCTGTTTCTTCCGCGGAGAAGCGCTTCCTCCACTCCTGCCCGTCCCCAGCAGCCACCCGACGGGACCGAAAGCCGCGGCTAGGCCGGCAAACCGGAAGCAGGCCTCACCTTTTTTCATTTCCTTTTCCTTCTTGAAAATCTTGCCCGTCTCCTCCATGATCATGGCGTCTCCCTTCTCGCACAGGCAGAGGACCGACGCTCCCGAGTTCGCCGCTTCCACCACCGCACGCAGGACCCCTGAATTCAGGCAGAGGGGGCGGCGAAACCCCGTTAGAACGATAACCGGCCTCAAACCCACCACCAACCCTCAGCGTGGCCTTGGGGGGGGGAAAGGCGGGTTCGTTTTCCAAGTGGGAACGAGCCCGGATTCGCCTCGGCACCAAAACCATCGCGGAGAGGCTGAAATCCCGCTTTAAGCTTTTATTTTCCCGGACGGTTCGGAGAGAGCGCGAGCGAGCGAAAGCGCGTCGGGGCCCGGGGTAGGAACGCCGCTCTCCCGCATTCTTTCTGGAGAAGTCAGAGCTTACAGGAACAGGTCCGAGGGCGACTCGGGAGAGGAGACGAGCAGCACATCAAAGGCACGAGGGGCCGGGACGCGCGGAACCGGAGGGAAAGGTTCCGCCAAGCGCGCGGCCGAGCCGGTTTGCGCGCGTCCCTTACGCCGCGGAAACGCGTTCCGAAAGTAAATCCCTCCCGTGCCGGAGGCGAGGAGCTCGGCACGCTCCGCGTGGAAAGAGGAGGTTCGTTTTTGGGGAACGGCGGGAGCGCCCCGAGCCCCGGCGGCGGTGCAGACAGCGCGGGAGGGGAGGAGCGCAGAAGCGTCCCCGTCGTCCCGGGGGGAGGTGGGGGGGGGTGTCTTTCACCTGCGTGAAGGAATGGCAGCTCCAAACCCCTTCCCAGGGGTGAGAGATGACGGCAGAGGGAATGTGGCTGAAGGAGAGAGAACGCTAACGAGGCGCTCGCTGGATGGCGGGACGGAGAAACGGAAGCACGCAGGAGGGAGGCGAAGGGAGAACCCGGGCCCAGGGGAGCAGGCAGAGCCGGGCCCAGGGGAGCGGGCAGAGCTGGGCCCGTCGGAACGGGCAGAGCCGGGCCCAGGGGAGTGGGCAGAGCCCGTGCCCGTCGGAGCAGGCAGAGCCGGGCCCAGGGGAGCGGGCAGAGCCTGTGCCCATTGGAACGGGCAGAGCTGGGCCCGTCGGAACGGGCAGAGCCGGGCCCAGGGGAGCGGGCAGAGCCCAGGCCCATCAGAACAGGCAGAGCCAGGCCCAGGGGAGCGGGCAGAGCCCGGGCCCAGGGGAGCGGGCAGAGCCTGTGCCCATTGGAACGGGCAGAGCCGGGCCCGTCGGAACGGGCAGAGCCGGGCCCAGGGGAGCGCGCAGAGCCCGGGCCCGTTTGAACAGGCAGAGCCGTGCTCAGGGGAGCGGGCAGAGCCCGGGCCCAGGGGAGCGGGCAGAGCTGGGCCCAGGGGAGCGCGCAGAGCCCGGGCCCGTTGGAATAGGCAGAGCCGTGCTCAGGGGAACGGGCAGAGCCCGGGCCCACCGGAGCGGGCAGAGCTGTGGTCAGGGGAGCGGGCAGAGCCCGGGCCCACCGGAGCGGGCAGCACGACAGAGCCGGCCGAGGGCCACCCCGCGGCCTGCCCCCGGTGCCACAGAATTCCAGGCGCTTGATGAATATATCCAGGGTGGTTTGGACTTGCTTTTCCCAACCGGGCCCACGCCACCCCCCCGGGGGGGTGAAACTGAGGGAGAGGGAGCTTTGACCCCCCGGGGGGAGGGAGAGGGAGCTTCGCCCCCCCGGGGGGAGGGAGGCGGCGGCTCCACGCGCCCCGTGAAAGCCCGGTTTGCCCCGCAGCCAGGGAAGCGGCGCCTCCAGAGCCAAAAGGGCCGGAGTCAGCGCACAATTAAACGCGGGACACGCCGGGCCGGTCCCGGCGCCGGGAAGGCCTCACGGAACCGGTCCGGGTCGTTGTTCAGAGCTGTCCCCCCGCGGGGGGGGCGGCTGGCGGGCCGGGGGTGGCCCAAGCAGCCCTTTGGAAAGGGGGGTAAACACACGGCGGGGGGGGGGGGCGGCAAAGTTTTAGGGGTGTCCCAAACCCGGCCCGGCCGCGGCGAAACGGCCGAGCCCGTCGCCCTCCCCCCTCCGGTCTCCGCCACGCGCCGCCGGGGCTCGGCCCCACCGGGGGGGGGGGTTAAAGCCCCGAACAAAGCGCGGGGCAGCCCTCCGGGGCAGGATGTGGGCAGCGCCTGCCGGGCCGGCCCCGCTCCCGGCTCCCCCCGCGGGAGCGAAGGGGGGGCAGCCCCCGATATGCGGGGAGGGGGGCGGCAGGCCCTGCCCCTCCAGCCTCCGGTGCACGTGGGGCGCGGAGGCCACGTGCCGGCAGCGGCCGCCGCGCGGGGCCGGGGCCTGGGGGAACCGGGGAGCCCCCGCCGCCCCGGGGGGTAACGTACGGCCATCCCCCTCCCCAGCCCCCAGCCCCCCGCCCCGGTTCACCGCGTGCGGAGAACGACACGTTGGGCCGGGGGGGGGGGTGGGAGTCCAGGCCTCGCCAGTCACCCCGCCGCCGTTCGCCGCTCCCCCCCCCGCCTTACCGGACCTCCCTGTCCGTCCCCCCCCCGTCCCCCAACCCAGGCCCAGCCCCGCCGCCCCCCCCCCGCCCGGCCGCGGCCCGCACTCACGGTTGGCGATGTCCCCCCCCATCTTGTACTTGGTCACCACCAGGTCCTCGGCGATCGTGAGCTCGGCCGCCTCCTCCTCACCCGACATGGTCGGAGCCGCCGCCCCCCGCCGCCGCCGCCGCCGCTGAGGAGCCCCCGGGGAGCGCGAGCGGGAGAGCGCGAGCAGGGCAGGAGCGCGGGCTCCGCGCGGGGCACGCTGGGAAGCGCAGGCCCCGCCCCTTCGGACTACATTGCCCGGCAGCCCCCGCGGCGCGTGCGCGCCAAAGGCCCCCGCCCCGCCGCCCCAGCGCGGACTACAACTCCCGGTGGGCGCTGCGGCTCTCGCGAGAGTCAGCGAGAGCGACCGCGTGACCGGAAGCCGCTGGGAAATGTAGGCTGCGGGCGGGTACGTGACGGGGGGCGGGGGCGGGGCGAGGGCGGGGCGGGACAGGGACCGGGACCGGGACCGGGCCGTCACTGCCGTGGGGCTGCTGGTACCCCCAGGCCCCGCTCACCGCGCTCACCCCCATCGCAGCCCCCGGCACTGGCCCACCAGCGCCCCCAGACCCACCGCACACACCCCGGACCCCCCTCAAGGCGGCACCAGCGACCCCAGACCCCCCCCCACCCTCCCGGACCCCCCCCCAAAGTCGCACGAGCGACCCCAGACCCCCCCCCACAAGGCAGCACCACCGACCCCAGACCCCCCCCACCCCTCCCGAACCCCCCCAAAGCGGCACCACCGACCCCAGACCCCCCCCACCCCTCCCGAACCCCCCCAAAGCAGCACCACCGACCCCAGACACCCCCCACCCCTCCCGAACCCCCCAAAGCGGCACCACCGACCCCAGACACCCCCCCCGACCCCCCCAAAGCGGCACCACCGACCCCAGACCCCCCCCACCCCCTCCCGACCCCCCCCAAAGCGGCACCACCGACCCCAGACCCCCCCACCCCTCCCGAACCCCCCAAAGCGGCACCACCGACCCCAGACCCCCCCCCCCGACCCCCCCAAAGCGGCACCACCGACCCCAGACCCCCCCCACCCCTCCCGAACCCCCCCAAAGCAGCACCACCGACCCCAGACCCCCCCCCCCGACCCCCCCAAAGCGGCACCACCGACCCCAGACCCCCCCACCCCTCCCGAACCCCCCAAAGCGGCACCACCGACCCCAGACCCCCCCCCCCCCGACCCCCCCAAAGCGGCACCACCGACCCCAGACCCATCCCCATACGCCGGACCCTCCCGAAAGCAGCACCACCCCCTCCCGGACCCCCACCCCATCCCACGGACCCCCCCCCAGGGCAGCACCACCCCCTCCCGGACCCCCCCCCCGCCCTCCCAGGGCTGCACCAGCGACCCCAGACCCCCCCCCGGCCCCCCCCCCAAACAGCCGCACCACTCCTGGTCAAACTCCCTTTATTCACCCTTTACAACCCCCCCGCGGGGGGGGGGGCTGGGGGCGCCCCCACCCCGGGACACCCCCAACACCACACACAGGGATCCTCCGGGGTCTCAGCCCAGGCCCGGCCGGGGGGGGGGCGCAGCCCCCTGCTCCCCCCAGCCCCCCAGCCCGGCTCAGGGCGCCGGCAGCCCCCTCCCCACAAGTGGGGGGGGGGGGCACCCCCAAACCTTCACTCCGGTTCCAACAGGGAAACCTGGAAATGAGTCTGGGGTCCTTCTGACCCAGACCCCCCGCCCCTCTGACCCCCAGAGACCCCCCCCCGGCGCCCACCCAGCACGGGGGGGGCCACCCATTGGAGGGGGGCTGCAGCTTATTGGGGGGGTGGGGGCGCACAGCGGGGGGCACTCCCAGGGGTCCCCGTGCTACGGGGGGGGGGGGGGTGTCTGCACCGCCCCCTCCCAGCCCTGAGTGCTCCGGATTAGCCCCCCCCACCCCACGCAAAGGGGTGATAGGGGGGTGCACCCTGAGGGCTTGTGCCCCCCACCCCAAACCGGGCTGTGCCCCCCCCAGCCGGGCTACACCCCCCACCCACGCTTTGGCTCACGCCCCCTCCAAGGGGGGGGGCTCCTTCATATGCAAACACCCCCGGGGGGGGGGCGGGCAGGCAGCGGGGGGCCTGCGGGACCCCCGGGGGGGGTTTGGGGGGAGGTGTCTGGGATATTTTGGGGGGGGGTCCCTACGTCCGCTGGGCGAAGAGGCGGCTGTGCCAGTAGTCGGGGTTGTCGAAGGCGCAGTCCGAGGCCTCCAGGCTCCGCAGGGGCTTCATGCAGGTGGGGGGGGGTCCGGGGGGGCCCCGGGGGGGTAACACCGCTTCCATCTCCTCGTAGCCCTGTTCCTCCTCCTCCTCCTCCTCCTCCTCCCCCCGCTCGGGGGTCGCGGCGACCTCCCCCGGGCGCATATCGGTGTAACCGTCGTGGCGGGGGGGCGGGGGGGGAACACCCTCCTGGGGGGGTTCCCTGCCCCCCCGGGCACGCCCCCCAGGGACCGGCTCAGCCGAGGTTGCTGGTTCATGTACTCGTAGTCCTCCTCCTGCAGCCCCCGGCCCGGGGGGGCACCCGGGGGGGGGCCCGGGGGGGGTCCCGGGCCCGGCTCCGAGCCCACCTCCATGTACTCGTAGCCCAGCTCCTCCAGCGAGGCCGGGCGGGGCGGGGGGGGTCCCGGGAGACCCCCGGCCCGGCGGTTCATGTACTCGTATTCCTCCTCCGGTTCCGGTACCGACCCCCCGGCGGGGGCCGGTTCTGCGAGGTGGGGGGTGAGACACCAGCTGGGACCCACCCCCCCGCCCCCCCTCCCCTCCCGGGGCTCCCGCTGAATTTGTGGGGAGGGGTCTCAGCTGGGCCACAGGGTTCAGCCCACCCCCCCAGCCCCCTAAAAGGTCAGTGGGTCACACCCCCCCCGGCTCGTCTGACCCCCAGCCCTGAACAAGAGGGTCCCCCTACCCCTAATTCTGGGGATGGGCCCCCCCAGCCCCAAACCCTGTGAGGATGGGACCCCCCTTGGGGATGGGACCCCCACCCCATGGGGACGGGCTCCCTGCACCCCCATGCCGGGGGGGCCTACAGGGAGGGACCCCCACCACCCTGCCCAGATGCCCCCTGCCCCCTCCTATACTTAAGGATGGGACCCCCGCCCCCCCTGGGCTCCCCCTGTCTATCCCGAATTTGTGGGAGGGGTCTCAGCTGGGCCACAGGGTTCAGCCCCCCCCCAGCCCCCTAAAAGGTCAGTGGGTCACCCCCCCCGCTCGTCTGACCCCCAACCCTGAACAAGTGGGTCCCCCTACCCCTAATTCTGGGGATGGCCCCCCCCCAACCCCAAACCCTGTGGGGATGGGACACACACCCCCCCTTGGGGATAGGACCACCACCCCTTGGGGACGGGCTCCCTGCCTCCTCATGCTGGGGGGGCCTACAGGGAGGGACCCCCACCACCCTGCACAGATGCCCCCTGCCCCCCCATATACCTAAGGATGGGACCCCCGCCCCCCCTCCTTGGGGACGGGACCCCCACCCCATGGGGACGGGCTCCCTGCATCCCCATGCTGGAGGGGCCTACAGGGAGGGACCCCCATCACCCTGCCTAGGTGCCCCCTGCCCCCCCCATATACCTAAGACCGGGACCCCCGCCCCCCCTCCTTGGGGATGGGACCCCCACCCCTTGGGGACAGGCTCCCTGCATCCCCATGCCGGGGGGGCCTACAGGGAGGGACCCCCACCACCCTGCACAGATGCCCCCCGCCCCCCCATATACCTAAGACCGGGACCCCTGCCCCCCCCCCCCCCCCAGCCCCCCGCCCCTCACCCCGTCCGGCGCAGTTGGGGGTGACGTAGCCGTTGGCGTCCTCCTCGCTGCCCTCGGCGCTGGGGGGCGGGGGGGGGAAGCTCCCCCGCTGGGACAGGTACGCGCTGTCCCCCCGCGAGCGCAGGCTGCGGCACAGGCTCCCCGACAGCGACCCCCCCTCGGCCAGCTCCAGCTCCGAGGCCGTACCCCGACCCTCCGACGACTCCGACACCGTCCGCCCCAGGGACTCCTGACGGCTGCGCCGGGGGGGCCGGCACCCCCCAACCTGGGGGACGAGGGGCTGAGGCGGGGGGGGGGGGGGGGGGGCGACCCTGCAGACCCCATCCCCCTTACTCCTGCCTCATCTCCCACCGCCTCAGCATCCCGCCGCCACCCCTTTGCTCCCCCTGCCCTTGCACCCCATGGTGACCCCCCCTCCAGCACCCCACCCCCCCCCTCGCCCCCCCCCCGCCCCCCCCGCGGGTACCTGGCGGCCGCTGCCGAGGCCGGGCTGGTTCATGGGGATGTAGCCAGCCGGGGGGGTGAGCAGGCTGGGGCTCTGGGGGGGCGGGGGGGGCGCAGGGGTTGACACCCAGTGGTGGGGGGGACACACACAGAGGGGCTGGGTGTCCCCCTCCCCCCCTCCTACTGCAGGAATGGGATGTGGGTCCCAACAGGGCTCGGGGGGAGCGATGGGGCAGCGGGGAGGGGGTTCCTGTGGGTCTGCCCCACGTCCCACCTGCATGGAGGGGGGGGGAGACCCTGTGCCCCCAACCTGCCCCCCTGCCACATCCTGGGACTCTGTACCCCCACCCTGCCCGGTGCCACGTCCCGGGCCCCCCACCCTGCCCGGTGCCATGTCCCAGGACCCCCACCCTGCCCCGTGCCATGTTCCAGGACCCCCACCCTGCCCTGTGCCACATCCCGGGACCCCCACCCCGTCTCGTGCCACATCCCAGGACCCCCACCCTGCCCCGTGCCATGTTCCAGGACCCCCACCCTGCCCAGTGCCATGTCCCAGGACCCCCACCCTGCCCTGTGCCACATCCCGGGACCACCACCCTGCCCAGTGCCACGTCCCAGGACCCCCACCCTGCCCTGTGCCACATCCCAGGACCCCCACCCCGTCTCGTGCCACATCCCAGGACCCCCACCCTGCCCTGTGCCACATCCCAGGACCCCCACCCCGTCTCGTGCCACATCCCAGGACCCCCACCCTGCCCCGTGCCACATCCCGGGCCCCCCACCTTGCCCCATGCCACATCCCGGGACCCCCACCCTGCCCCATGCCACGTTCCGGGACCCCCACCCTGCCCTGTGCCACGTCCCGGGACCCCCATCCTGCCCGGTGCCACATCCCGGGACCCCCATCCTGCCCAGTGCCACATCCCAGGACCCCCACCCCGTCTCGTGCCACATCCAGGACCCCCACCCTGCCCTGTGCCACATCCCGGGACCCTCACCCCCCCACCCTGCCCTGTGCCACATCCCGGGACCCTCACCCTGCCCCACGCCACGTCCCAGGACCCCCACCCTGCCCCATGCCATATCCCAGGACACCCACCCTGCCCCGTGCCATGTTCCAGGACCCCCACCCTGCCCCATGTCACGTCCCAGGACCCCCACCCTGCCCGGTGCCACATCCTGGGACCCAGCCCCAGAGCCCCCAGCCCCGGGGGGGGGGGCGGGCAGAGGGGTCTCACCCGGGCACAGCTGCCCCGCGGCCGCTGTGGGCAGAGGCCGGTGCTGAGGCCGAAGGAGGCGTCCAGCTCCTCCTCCTCCTCCAGCTCCAGCGTCTCCATGTCCTCCAGCTCCTTGTCGCTGAGGGTGGGGGGCTCGGCGGGCGGCACCGCCCCGCTCTCCTGCTGCGGGGACGGCCAGGTCAGGGGCTGCGGGGCTGGGGGGGGGCTGGGGGGGGGGCTGGGGGGGGCGGTGCTTACCTTGATGACCAGGTAGCGCGGGGGGTCGCGGGCCATGCGCGTGAACTCGTTGGCCAGCTCCTTGAAGGTGGGACGGATGTTCTCGTCGATCATCCAGCCTGGGGGGGGGGTGGGGTGGGCAGGGGGGGCTGAGGGCTGGGATGTGGCCCCAGGGATTGGGATGGGACCAGGAATCTGCCCCAGGGAGGGGGCCAGGACCCTGCCCCGGGGATGGGGACAGGGATGGGGATGGGATCAGGGATGTGGATAGGACAAGGACCCTGCCCCAGGGATGGGGACAGGGACAGGGATGGGATCGCGACCTGGGGATGGGGACAGGGATGGGGATGGGACCAGGAATCTGTCTCAGGGATGGGGACAGGGATTGGGATGGCACCAGGACCCTGCCCTGGGTTTGGGGACAGGGATGGGGATGGGATCAGGACCTGGGGATGGGGACAGGGATGTGGATGGGACAAGGACCCTGCCCCAGGGATGGGGACAGGGACAGGGGTGGGATCATGACCTGGGGATGGGGACGGGGATGGGGACAGGGACAGGGATGGGATCACGACCTGGGGATGGGGACAGGGATAGGGATGGGACCAGGAATCTGTCTCAGGGATGGGGACAGGGATTGGGATGGCACCAGGACCCTGCCCTGGGTTTGGGGACAGGGATGGGGATGGGATCAGGACCTGGGGATGGGGACAGGGATGTGGATAGGACAAGGACCCTGCCCCAGGGATGGGGACAGGGACAGGGATGGGATCGCGACCTGGGGATGGGGACAGGGATGGGGATGGGACCAGGAATCTGTCTCAGGGATGGGGACAGGGATTGGGATGGCACCAGGACCCTGCCCTGGGTTTGGGGACAGGGATGGGGATGGGATCAGGACCTGGGGATGGGGACAGGGATGTGGATGGGACAAGGACCCTGCCCCAGGGATGGGGACAGGGACAGGGGTGGGATCATGACCTGGGGATGGGGACGGGGATGGGGACAGGGACAGGGATGGGATCACGACCTGGGGATGGGGACAGGGATAGGGATGGGACCAGGAATCTGTCTCAGGGATGGGGACAGGGATTGGGATGGCACCAGGACCCTGCCCTGGGTTTGGGGACAGGGATGGGGATGGGATCAGGACCTGGGGATGGGGACAGGGATGTGGATAGGACAAGGACCCTGCCCCAGGGATGGGGACAGGGACAGGGATGGGATCGCGACCTGGGGATGGGGACAGGGATGGGGATGGGACCAGGAATCTGTCTCAGGGATGGGGACAGGGATTGGGATGGCACCAGGACCCTGCCCTAGGGTTGGGGACAGGGCTGGGGGTAGGAGTAGGACCCTGCCCTGGGTTTGGGGACAGGGATAGGGATGGGATCAGGAGCTGGGGATGGGGACAGGGATGTGGATGGGACGAGGACCCTGGCTCTGTGGTTGGGGACAGGGATAGGGACAGAACCAGGAATCTGCCCCAGGGATGGGGACAGGCCTGGACACAGGACAAGGACCCTGCCCTGGGGCTGGGGACAGGGATAGGGATGGGACCAGGACCCTGCCCCAGGGATAGGGCTGGGACCAGGAGCCTGCCCCAGGGCTGGGGACAGGAGCAGGACCCTCCCCAGGGTGCGGGCTGCGGGCGGGGGTCCCCGCACTCACACTTCACCATCACCATGTAGACGTCGATGGTGCAGATCTGGGGCTGCGAGAGCCGCTCGCCCTTCTCCAGGAGATCGGGCACCTCGGCCAGCCGGATCCCGGCGTAGGGCTCGGCCCCGAACGTCATCATCTCCCAGAGCGTGACACCTGCGGGGACAGTCCCGGTGAGCCCCGGGGGGGGGGGGGCTGGGGGAGGCTGGGGGGGGGGCACGGGCCCGGCGCCGGCGCTCACCGTAGCTCCAGACGTCGCTCTGGTGTGTGTACTTCCCAAAGTGGATGCTCTCCAGCGCCATCCACTTGATGGGCGTCTGCGAGGAAAGGTGGGGGGCGTGGGGGGGGCGTGGGGGGGTGTGGGGAGCGGGGGGGGCATGGGGACAGGACACCCCGCGGGGCAGGGAGGGGACGGGCCATCCCTGAGCGGTGAGGGTGATGTGGAGAGGAGGGGATGGAGGGGATACAGGGGGGGTGGGTGGGGAGGGGGTGCCCCGTGGTGCGTGGCAGGGGGTGAGGGGGGCACGGGGATCCCCACCTTGACCTCGTTGTAAAAATACTTCTTGTCGTCGGGGTAGAGGAGGTCGGCGATGCCGAAATCGGCCACCTGAGCCTGGCTGGGGGACTTGAGCAGCACGTTGCGGGCGGCCAGGTTGCGGTGCACCATGCGGTGCTCCTCCAGGTAGTACATACCCTGCGGGGGGTGGGGAGGGGGACGCGGGGTCAGCTGGGCCGTGGGGACCTCGGGAGACACCCCCCCCACACCCTCCCAACCCCGGGGACTCACCTTGGCCACCTGGACGCACCAGTTGAGCAGGAGCTGGGGGCTGAGGGTGTCGCGGTGCTTGCGGACGTAGTCGAGGAGGGAGCCCAGCGGCAGGAGCTGCGTCACCAGCTGGAGCCGGGGTCCGGGGCAGATGCCCAGCAGCCGCACGATGTAGGCATGGTCCAGGCTGCCGATGGCCAGCATGTGCTGCGAGGGGGGAGGGTCAGCCACGGCCCAGACACCCCCTCCCAACACCCAGGGGGACCCCACCCGCAGGGAGCAGCACGGCCTGGGCGCCCCCTCCCCAGGCTTACGTCGGTGACGGCGTGGAAGGACTGCTGCCCGCTCCAGTCCTGGATCACCTTGATGCTCACTGGGATCTTGATGGAGTCGCCGTCCGGGATCCAGATCCCCTGGCGGGGGTGGGATGGCCCGGTGAGTGCCCTCAGCCCCCCCCGCTGAGCCCCCCACCCCCTCCCCGAGCCCCCTCCCCTCACCTTGTGCACGGTGCCGAAGACGCCGGAGCCCAGCACCTTCAGCCGCTTCAGCTCCGTCTCCTTGAAGATGCGGGCCAGGACCTTGTTGGCTTTTTCACTGGGATCCAGCGGCTCCAGGCTCTGCCGGGTGGGAGACGGGATGGGGATGGGGACAGAGCAGGACGGGGATGGAGAGGGATGGGGAGGGACACAGGGATGGGGAGGGATGGGGAGGGAGAGGGATGGGGAGGGATGGAGAGGGAGAGGGATGGGGAGGGAAAACAGGGATGGGGAGGGACACAGGGATGGGGAGGGATGGGGAGGGAGAGGGATGGGGAGGGAAACCAGGGATGGGGAGGGATGGGGATGGAGAGGGATGGGGAGGGAAACCAGGGATAGAAGGATGGGGATGGGGACAAAAACCAGGGATGGAGAGGGATTGGGACAGATGAGGATGGAAATGAGGGATGGGGACGGATGGGGATATGGAGAGGGATGGGGATGGAAGACAGGGATGGAGAGGGATGGGGACAGGGACAGAAACCAGGGATGGAGAGAGATTGGGATGGATGGGGATGAAACCAGAGATGGAGAGGGATGGGGATGGAAGACAGGGATGGAGAGGGATTGGGATGGATGAGGATGGAGAGGGATGTGGATGTGGATGTGGGGAGGGATGGAGATGGAAACCAGGGATAGAGAGGGATGGGGACAGGGACAGAAACCAGGGGTGGAGAGGGGTTGGGACAGATGAGCATGGAAACCAGGGATGGGGATGGATGGGGATGGCTACAGACAGGGATGGAGGCCAGATCGGATGGGGATGGGTCCCACAACCCTCCCGCCTGTTGAACCCTCTCCCCATGGCCCCAGGGCTCCCTCGCTGCCCCAGCCCAGCTCCCAACGGGAATGGGACACCCCCCGGGCATGGCTGCCCCCCTCACCTCCCCCCTCTCCAGGTAGCGCCGCATCGCCCGCTTCTTCTGGATCTTCTTGTTGCGCCAGTAGAGCAGAGCGAGGAGGACGCAGGAGCAGGAGAGGAAGACCCCCCCGACCACCATCACCGCGATCACCGTCGGCGTTTTCCTGGGAGCGGGAGGGGGCCGGGGCTGAGCTCCCGGTGCCGGCAGGTCCCGGCCCGCCGCCGCTCCCCACGCGCTTCCCACGGTCCTGCCCACCAAGGGCGTGACACGCACCCCAACCCCTGGGGCTGGCGGGGGCGGCACGGGCAGGGCAGGGCTCGGCACCCGGGGGGTGGCACGGCCAGGACAGGGGGTCCCCAAGCACCCATGTGGCCCCAGAGCAGGGTGGCACGGCACGGTGCAGCGTGACACGGCACGGCACAGCTTGGCACGGTGCAGCCTGGCACGGCACGGCACAGCCTGGCATGACAAAGTATGGCACAGCAGGGCATGGCACGGTGCAGCCTGGCATGGTGAAGCGTGGCACAGTACAGCATGGCACAGCTTGGCACAGGGCAGCCTGGCACGGCACAGCACAGCCTGGCATGGCAAAGTATGGCACAGCAGGGCATGGCACGGTGCAGCCTGGCATGGTGAAGCATGGCACAGTACAGCATGGCACAGCTTGGCACAATACAGCATGGCACAGCTTGGCACAGTGCAGCCTGGCACGGCACGGCACAGCCTGGCATGACAAAGTATGGCACAGCAGGGCATGGCACGGTGCAGCCTGGCATGGTGAAGTGTGGCACAGTACAGCATGGCACAGCTTGGCACAATACAGCATGGCACAGCTTGGCACAGTGCAGCCTGGCACGGCACGGCACAGCCTGGCATGACAAAGTATGGCACAGCAGGGCATGGCACGGTGCAGCCTGGCATGGTGAAGCGTGGCACAGTACAGCATGGCACAGCTTGGCACAGGGCAGCCTGGCACGGCACAGCACAGCCTGGCATGGCAAAGTATGGCACAGCAGGGCATGGCACGGTGCAGCCTGGCATGGTGAAGCATGGCACAGTACAGCATGGCACAGCTTGGCACAATACAGCATGGCACAGCTTGGCACAGTGCAGCCTGGCACGGCACGGCACAGCCTGGCATGACAAAGTATGGCACAGCAGGGCATGGCACGGTGCAGCCTGGCATGGTGAAGCGTGGCACAGTACAGCATGGCATGGCACAGCACAGTGCAGCCTGGCACGGCACAGCACAGCCTGGCATGGCAAAGTATGGCACAGCAGGGTATGGCATGGTGCAGCCTGGCATGGTGAAGCGTGGCACAGCACGGCACAGCACAGCTTGGCACCACATGGCACGGCACGCTGTAGCCTGGCACGACATGGCATGGCACAGAGCAGCCTGGCACGGCACGGCACAGCACGGCATGGCATGGTGCAGCCTGGCATGGCACGGCACAGAGCAACATCATACGGCACGGTGCAGCCTGGCATGGTGAAGCATGGCACAGCACAGCTTGGCACCACACGGCACGGCATGGCACGGTGCACCCCGCAGCCCCCTCCCCCTGGTACCTGGAGACGGGCAGGGCGTCCCCCAGGCAGTCCCGCAGCAGCGGCCCCGAGCACCTGCAGAGACGGAGCCGGGGCTGAGCCGGGGGCCACGGAGCCCCCTCCTCCAGCCGGACACCGGCTCCGGGACCCCCCCCACCCCCACCCAGGCGCACCCACGGGTGCAGTTCTCGTGGCAGGGCCGGCACTCGCGGGTGCTGTCGGGGTACTTGTAGATGGGGCCGCGCTCGCCCAGGACGCCGTCGGGGCAGGTCTCCACGCAGTGGGGCCCGTCCCGGTAGTGGGCACAGCGGGTGCAGGTGTCGGCACCCTGCGGGACGGGAGGGTGCGTTGAGGGGGCAGCCCGGCACGGTGAAGCACGGCGCGGTACGGTGCGGTACGGGGCGGCCTGGCACGGCACGGGGCTGGGGGGGGGGCCGTACCGAGCCGTGGCAGGTGACGTTGCCCTCGATGCGCTCGCACTCGGGGTGACACTCAAAGCATTCGCCCCCCTGGGCGAACTCTCGCGTCTCCCTGCGGGGACAGGGCAGGGTCATTGGTCACCACCACCCCCCTGCGCCCTCCCCCTGATGGTGGGTGCCCACCCTGGGGTCCACCCTGGGGTTGGGCCCACCCTGGTGCCCACCCCGGGGTCCATCCCACCATGGTTTCCCCCCCCACAGGGTCCGTCCCACCCTGTGGTCAGTCCCCCAGTGTCCAACACACCCTGGGTCACCCCCCCTCTAGGGTCCATCCCACCATGGGTCGCCCCCCCCCCAGGGTCCATCCCACCCTGTGGTCAGTCCCTCAGGGACCATCCCACCATGGGTCGCCCCCCCCAGCGTCCATCCCAAGCTGTGGTCAGTCCCTCAGGCTCCAACACACCCTGGGTCACCCCTCCCCAGGGTCCACCCCACCCCAATGCCAACCTCACCACGCCCCCAGCATCACTCCCCATACCCATCTCGCCCCGACATCCCCGTGGTACCCACCCTGGTGTCCCCCCTCCCAGGGTCCACCCAACCCCAGGGTCACCCCCCCCATGGTTCATCCCACCCCGGTGCCCCCCCAGGGTCCATCCCACCCCGATGCCAACCTCACCACCCCCCGTGATGCCCCCCCCAGGGTCCATTCCACCACGGATCCCCCCAGCATCACTCCCACTCCCCACACCCATCCCAGACCCAACCCCCCCGTGGTACCCACCCCCACCCCGCTGCACCCCCCAGGGTCCATCCCACCCCATGGTTCATCCCACCCTGGTGCTCCCCCAGGGTCCATCCCACCCCGATGCCAACCTCACCACCCCCCGTGATGCCCCCCCCAGGGTCCATCCCACCACGGATCCCCCCAGCATCACTCCCACTCCCCACACCCACCCCAGACCCGACCCCCCCACGGTACCCACCCCCACCCCGCTGCACCCCCCAGGGTCCACCCCACCCCGATGCCAACCTCACCACCCCCCGTGATGCCCCCCCCCATGGTCCATCCCCCCACGGATCCCCCCAGCATCACTCCCACTCCCCACACCCAACCCAGACCTGACAGCCCACGGTACCCACCCCCACCCCGCTGCCCCCCCCCCCAGGGCCCCCCCCCAGCCCCTCACCCCTGAGCAAAGCGGCAGGTGGGCACGCAGACCCCGCGGCGGCTGTAGTGGCGGCAGGACAGGCACTGCGTGGGGCCGGGACCCCAACACCCCTTCCCCGAGCACAGTGGGTCACACTCCTTCCCCTCTTGCTCTGCAAGCACGGACCGGGGCGGGGGGCGCCGGGGGGGGGGGGGCTAAGCATGGTGTCCTCACCCCCCCCAGGGGCCAAGGCTGCCCCTCCCGGACCGGGCGAGGGGGCTGAGCGTGGGGTCCTCACCCCACCGGGCTTTGGGGCTGCACCTCCCGGATCGTTGCGGGGGGGGGGGGGGAGTGTGTGGGGGGGGGGGTGTCTGGGCGCCCCCCCCGGGACTCACCGCACTTGCCGCGGGGTTTGTTGTTGCGGATGTCCAGGTCGGCGCGGCGGCGGCCGAGCGCTGCCCACTGCACCGTGTGCAGGTAGCAGAGCCGCCGGTTCTCCGTGATGTACACGCGCCCCGCGCTCACCTCCCGCAGCGAGCGCAGCCCCAGCGACGTCACGTTCTCGTTCTTCATGATCAGCAGCGAGAAGCCCCGGCTGCCGGGGGGGGGGGTGTTCAGGGGGTGCGGGGGTTGGGAACCCCCCCGGGAGGGATGCAGGGACATGCAGGGGAAAGGGATGGGGGCAAGGGAGGGGTGGAGGGATGGGGGATGTTGGGGGGATGGAGGGATGAGGGATGTTGGGGGGATGCAGGGATGGGGGATGTTGGGGGGATGGAGGGATGGGGGATGGAGGGATGAGGGAAGTTGGGGGGATGGAGGGATGAGGGATGTTGGGGGGATGCAGGGATGGGGGATGGAGGGATGGGGGATGGAGGGATGAGGGAAGTTGGGGGGATGCAGGGATGAGGGCTGGAGGGATGTTGGGGGGATGGAGGGATGAGGGATGTTGGGGATGGGGGACAATGGGGGATGAAGGGACATGCAGGGACGGGATGATGAGGGGATGTAGGGATGGGGGGGAAGGGGGGGATACAGGGATGGGGGATGTTGGGAGGATGTAGGGAAAGGGACCAAGGGGGGATGCAGGAACAGGGGATGATGGGGGGATGATGGGATGAAGGTGTGGGGGCAAGGGGGGGACGCAGGGATGTGTGGGGACAAGGGACAACAGGGAGATGCAGGGATGGGGATGCTGGGGGATGAGGAGGTGAGAGGGGGATTCAGGGGCAGGGGACAAGGGGGGATGCAGGAATGGGAGATGATGGGGGATGCAGGGACAAGGGATGATATAGGGATGGGGGACAAGGGGGGGATGCAGGGCCGGGGGATGACAGGGGATGAAGGGGGGGGGCAAGGGGACAGAGGGACAAGACAGGGGACAAGAGGGGGACGCAGGAATGGGTAACGATGGGGGATGCAGGGACGAGGGATGACAGGGGAAACAGGGATGGGGGACGCAGGGATGTGCAGGGACAAGGGACAACGGGGGGATGCAGGGACAGGGGACAACGGGGGGCCGCAGGACGCAGGGAAGGGGGCTGCGAGACGCTGGGCCGGGGGCTGCGGGGCCGGGGACTCACTTGTACAGGCTCCGTCCCCCGATGGTGACGAGGTTGGAGAAGACGCTGAAGTTGTGCATGTGCTTGGGCCAGGACTGGATGTTCAGGTACCCTGGGGGGAGCGGGGTCAGGGTGACCCTGGGACACTGTGTGTGGGGGGTGGGGGGGTGTCCCAGGGGGTCCCGGTGGCCCCCAGCCCCGCTGCTCACCCGTGATCTCCCGCACGGTCCGGAAGACGTTCAGCTTCTCGGGGTCCAGCGCTGAGATGTTGCGCCAGGGATCCCTGCGGAGCCGGAGCCATCAGCCGGGGCAGGGAGGGAGGGGGCTGCATCCCACCACCCCCAGGACCCCCCCAACCCTCGGCTCTCACCCCTCCAGGCCGGTGATGAGGAAGTCCAGGTTGCCCAAGATCTTGGTGCAGTTCACGAAGGTGTCGATGTTGCTGGAATCCACCGTCTGGTACTTGGAGCCGGCGCCCGTGCCCTCGCAGGCTGCGGGGCGGAGAGGGTGAGGGCTCGTCCCGTGGCCCCCCCAGCCCCTCCCCGAGCCCCCCCCCACCCCTTACCCTTGGGGCACAGCCCCGAGCAGGGCTCGCACATCTTCAGCCCGTTCTTCTCCACCTCCATCTTATCGTTGGGGCAAGCGCGGACGCAGGAGCTTTGGTCCACCACGAAGTTGTCTACGGGGAGACCCTTCACGGTTAGAGCCCGCCACCCCCCAACCCCCCCGGGACCCCCCCTCCCACGGCGCCCTGGCTCACGCGGGCAGCTCCGGACGCAGATGCCCCCGTACTGGTACTTGGTGTCGGGGTTGGGCTCGAGCTGGAAGGTCAGTTTGTTGTAGATGAGGGGCTGGGGGCAGAGCGGGACGCAGGCCCCGCTGTCGTTGAAGTGCCGGCACGCCTGCGGGACGTGGAGGGGGGGGGAGATGGGTTGGGGGCGTGGGGGGGCACGGCGACACGGTTGGGGGGGACACACGGACACAGGGAGGCATGGACAGACGCCTCTCCCCCCCGCAGGGCATCACCCCGGGGTGGAGCTTCCTCCCTGGGGGGGTGGGGGGGGGGCACGGATGGACAAACGCATGCACAGACCCCCCCCCGGGGACACAAGGGGGCACCCACCCCACGGGGGGGGGCAGACAGACGGACACAGGGATGGGCAGAGGGGGGGATGCACGGACGGACACAGGGATGCTGCTCAGCATCCCCCCACCCGCCCGCCCTGCGGGGGGTGCAGGGATGACCCCCGCCCCCCCCGCCCCCCGGGGCAGCTGGGGGGGGCGGGGGGGGCGCAGACGTACGAAGCAGTGGGTCTGGAGGGGGCCGGTGCAGCCCCCCGCGCACTCCTCGTGGCAGCACTCGTTGGGCGCCCGCCCGAAGCAGCGCCCGTTGCACTGGGGGGCACAGATGGTCTTCGTCACTGCGGGGAGGTGGGGGTGAGCGGGGGGGGACGCACACACCACCCTCCCCCCGCAGATCAAGCCCGCTGCCCCCCCCCCCCCCCCCCCCAGCACCCACATTTCTGACAGTCCTCGGGGCCGGGCCCCCAGCAGTGCCCACCGCAGCTCTCGTGACACGGGGCGCCTGCGGCGGGAGGGGAGCGCAAGGGAAGGGGGTCACCCCCAAAGCGGTGGGGGTCACCCCACCCCCCCCCAAGCCGCTGCCCTCCCCGGGGGCCACCCCCCCCACGCACAGGCCTTGCCGTTGTCCCCCACGACGGGCTCCAGGTGGGGGTCCCGCATGATGTCCCGCCACTCCACCGTCTCCACGTGGCAGAGCTGCGCGTTCTTCTCGATGTAGACGCCACCGGCCAGGATCTCTGGGGGGGGGGGGCGGGGGGGCCACCGGTGGGTGATGGGTGCTGCGACCCCCCCGCTCCGGCTCTGCCCGGCACTGGGACCGCAAGGAGGGGACGGCACCGCTCTGGGATGGGGACCATGGCGGGGACAACACGGCCCTGGGCGGCACGGGGGGGTGGCACTGCTCTGGAATGGGGACCATGGGGGGGGCAGGGGGCACCGTCACTCTGGGATGGGGACCACGGGGGGGACACACCATCACTCTGATGGGGACCGCAAAGGGGACACCACATGCCCAGGGTGCTCAGGGGGGTGGCACCGCTCTGCGATGGGGACCAGGAGGGGACAGCATGACCCCAGGGCACCCGGGAGGGTGGCACTGCACCAGAATGGGGACCAGGAGGGGACAGCATGACCCCAGGGCACCCAGGGGGGTGGCACCGCTCTGGATGGGGACCGGGGAGGGACAGCATGACCCCAGGGCACCCGGGAGGGTGGCACTGCACCAGAATGGGGACCAGGAGGGGACAGCATGACCCCAGGGCACCTGGGGGGGTGGCACCGCGCTGGAATGGGGACCAGGAGGGGACAGCACAACCCCAAGGCACCCAGGGGGGTGACACTGCTCTGTGATGGGGACCGGGGAGGGACAGCATGACCCTAGGGCACCCGGGGGGGTGACACTGCTCTGTGATGGGGACCAGGGGGGACAGCACGACCCCAGGGCACCTGGGAGGGTGGCACTGCGCCAGAATGGGGACCAGGAAGGGACAGCATGATCCCAGGGCACCCAGGGGGGTGACACTGCTCTGTGATGGGGACCGGAGAGGGACAGCACAACCCCAGGGCACCCGGGGGGGTGGCACCGCTCCGGAATGGGGCACACGGGGTGCCCAGGGCGCTGGCACCGCTCCGGGATGAGGAGCAGGAGGGGACGGCACCGCCCCGGGGTGTCTCCCAGGACCCTGCCGGGGGGGTGTGGGGTGGGCAGGGGTCCCGGGAGCCGGAGGGGGGAGGGGGGGTTGTCCCCACCTGTGAGCTGGTTGAGGCCGAGGTGGCGCAGGGCGTGGGTGGCGTTGGGGTTGTAGTTGAGGAGGACGAAGAGGGCGAACCTCTCCTCGTAGAACTGGGTCCCGCGGATGACGCGCAGGTTGCGCAGCGGCAGCGAGGAGAAGACGTTCATGGCGATGAGGATGTAACCCGTCACCTCCCGGATGGTCTGCGGGGACAGGGCTCAGCGCGGTGGGCACGGACACGGGTGACACCCCCCCAACACACGCACACACACACACCCCACCGGGGCCGGTCACCTGCAGGAAGGAGAGGTCCTGCGCGTGGTCGATGAGGACGATCTCCAGGTTGCCCATCACGATCTCGCAGTTGTTGTACATCTTGTGCAGCGTCTGGTACTGGTGCTGCGCGTCCCCCGTCACGCTCAGCCCGTTCAGCGTCCCCGCGCACACTGCGGGCACAGCGCCCTGAGCCCGACGCCGCACACACACCCCCACACACACCCCCCCTCCCCGGCCCGGGAGGCGGGTAACCCCCCCCCCCCCGCCACGGACACGGTGCCCCCCTCCCGGTCACCACAGCCTCCCACTGGCCACAGGACCCCTCCCCGGCCACCCATCCCTCCTGGCCATGGTACCCCTCCTGGTCACTGTGCCCCCCCAGGACATGGTGCCCCTCCCCAGCCACTGACCCCTCCTGGTCACTGTGCCCCCCCTGGCCATGGTGCCCCTCCCCAGCCACTGACCCCTCCTGGTCATCGTACCCCTCCTGGTCACTGTGCCCCCCCAGGACATGGTGCCCCTCCCCAGCCACTGACCCCTCCTGGTCACTGTGCCCCCCCTGGCCATGGTGCCCCTCCCCAGCCACTGACCCCTCCTGGTCATCGTACCCCTCCTGGTCACTGTGCCCCCCCGGGCCATGGTGCCCCTCCCCAGCCACTGACCCCTCCTGGTCACAGTATCTCCTCCTGGTCACTGTGCCCCCCCGGGCCATGGTGCCCCTCCCCAGCCACTGACCCCTCCTGGTCACTGTGCCCCCCCTGGCCATGGTGCCCCTCCCCAGCCACTGACCCCTCCTGGTCACAGTATCTCCTCCTGGTCACTGTGCCCCCCCTGGCCATGGTGCCCCTCCTGGCCCCCCACCCCTCCTGACCACCGTGGCCCCTCCTGGTCACTGTGCCACCCTGACCATGGTACCCCTGCCAGGCCACCCACCCCTCCTGGCCATGGTACCCCTCTCCTGGCCTCTGAAGCCCCCCACTGGCCACAGGACCCCTCCCCGGCCACCCATCCCTCCTGGCCATGGTACCCCTCCTGGTCACTGTGCCCCCCCCCGGCCACTGTGCTACCCTGACCATGGTACCCCTGCCAGGACACCCATCCCTCCTGGTCATGGTACCCCTCCTGGTCACTTTGCCCCCCCCAGACATGTTGCCCCTCCCTGGCCACCGACCCCTCCTGGTCACTGTGCCCCCCTCCCGGCCACCACAGCCTCCCACTGGCCACAGGACCCCTCCCCGGCCACCCACCCCTCCTGGTCACTGTGCCCCCTCCCAGCCACTGTGCCACCCTGACCATGGTACCCCTGCCAGGCCACCCACCCCTCCTGGCCATGGTACCCCTCTCCTGGCCACCAAAGCCCCCCACTGGCCACAGGACCCCTCTGCGGCCACCCATCCCTCCTGGTCATGGTACCCCTCCTGGCCACTGTTCCCCCTCCTGGCCATGGTACCCCTCCCCCGGCCACCACTGTCCCCCACTGGCCATCCACCCCTCCTGGCCACAGTATCCCCTCCTGGTCACTGTGACCCCCAGGCCACTGTGTCACCCTGGCCATGGTACCCCTCTCCTGGCCACCAAAGCCCCCCACTGGCCACAGGACCCCTCCTGGCCCCCCACCCCTCCTGACCACCGTGGCCCCTCCTGGCCATGGTGCCTGTCTCTGGCCACTGACCCCTCCTGGCCATGGTACCCCTCCCCTGGCCACCACTGTCCCCCACTGGCCACCCACCCCTCCTGGCCACAGTATCCCCTCCTGGTCACTGTGCCCCCCCGGCCATGGTGCCCCTCCCCAGCCACTGACCCCTCCTGGTCACTGTGCCCCCTCCCAGACACTGTGCCACCCTGACCATGGTACCCCCCTCCCTGGCCACAGCAGCCCCTCACTGGCCACAGGACCCCTCCCCAGCCACCCACCCCTCCTGGTCATGGTGCCCGCTCCAGCCACTGTGCCACCCCGGCCATGGTGCCCCTCCCCGGCCACTGACCCCTCCTGGCCACCCACCCCTCCTGGTCACTGTGCCCCCTCCCAGCCACTGTGCCCCCCTCTGGCCACCACAGCCTCCCACTGGCTACAGGACCCCTCACCGGCCACCCACCCCTCCTGGTCATGGTGCCCTGCCCAGCCACTGACCCCTCCTGGCCATGGTACCCCTCTCCTGGCCACAGGGCCCCTCCTGGCCCCCTCCCCCCCCGGTCACTGTGCCACCCTGACCATGGTACCCCTGCCAGGCCACCCACCCCTCCTGGCCATGGTACCCCTCTCCTGGCCTCTGAAGCCCCCCACTGGCCACAGGACCCCTCCCCGGCCACCCATCCCTCCTGGCCATGGTACCCCTCCTGGTCACTGTGCCCCCCCCTGGCCACTGTGCCACCCTGACCATGGTACCCCTGCCAGGACACCCATCCCTCCTGGTCATGGTACCCCTCCTGGTCACTTTGCCCCCCCCAGACATGTTGCCCCTCCCTGGCCACTGACCCCTCCTGGTCACTGTGCCCCCCTCCCGGCCACCACAGCCTCCCACTGGCCACAGGACCCCTCCCCGGCCACCCACCCCTCCTGGTCATGGTACCCCTCCTGGTCACTGTGCCCCCCCAGGACATGGTGCCCCTCCCCAGCCACCCACCCCTCCTGGTCACTGTGCCCCCCCCAGCCACTGTGCCACCCTGACCATGGTACCCCTGCCAGGCCACCCACCCCTCCTGGCCATGGTACCCCTCTCCTGGCCACCACAGCCCCCTCTGGGCCACTGAGCGCCCCCACCCCTGGCCATGGTAACCCCCTCCCGGTCATGGCACCCTCCCTGGCCACCCCTCCTGGCCACGGTAGCCGACCCCTGGCCACGGTAGCCCTCCTGGCCATTCACCCCCCCCTGACCACCACATCCCTCCCTGCCCACCGTCCCCCCCACTGACCACAGAACCCCTCCTGGCCCCCCCACCCCTCCTGGCCACTGAGCCCCCCCCAGCCATGGTACCCCTCTCTCCCGGCCACCACAGCCCCCCGCTGACCACAGGACCCCTCCTGGCCGCAGCACCCCCCCCCCCCCCAGCTCGGGTAGCCCTCGGCCACCGAGCCCCTCCCTCGCTGTGGTACCCCCCCCCCCCCCCCCCCCAGGTCACGGCACCCTCCTGGCCCCCTCCCCTCCTGGCCACCGCACGTCCCCCCCTGGCCACGGTAACCCCCCGGGCCACTGACCCCCTCCCCGTGGTGGCCGTGCACCCCCACAGTGACCCCCTGCAGTGGCCAAGTCCCCAGGGGTGACCCTGTGCCCCCCCCCCCCGGCCACATCCCCCTTTGGCTGTCCACATCCCCCTCCCCCCCAGGGTCCATGTCCCCCCCGTGCCCTCTGCAGTGTCCCTGCCCCCCCACCCCCCCCCCGCGAGAGCCCCCACGGTGTCCCCACCCCCTCCCCGGGGGGCTGCTCCCCATCACCCCCGTGTTGTCCCCGCCGGGGGGGTGGCAGTGCCGGGGGGGGGGGTGCGATGGGTGCTCCCCCACCCACACCCCCGCCCACACCCACCCCCCCCCCGCGCGGTGCCCGAACCGGCCGGGCGAGGCTTGCGCAAGGCGGGTGCCGCGGGCACGGCCCCACCCGCGACACCCGGACTTCGGACCCAGCGAGGCCGCCGTGGGGCGGGGGTGTCCAGGGTGTCCCCCCACCCCCACCCCCAAAAGGCCCTGGGGTTAACGTGCCCCCCCTCCTCGCGCCAGGGCAGACAGAGCCCCTTTGTGCGCGGGGGGGCAGGATGCGGCCCCCTCCCCGCAGCCGCACAAAGGGGCGATTGTGGTGAGCGGGGTGGATTGGGGGGGGGGCCCAGCACCCCCTCGGGGGGCAGAGCGGGGTGTGCCCCCCCCCCGGCCCCGGCAGACATGACTCAAGCCCTGGCGTGGGGGGGGGGGGGGCGGGGGTGGGTAAATGGGAGCTTTGTCCGGCCCCGCTGCGGGGGCAGCGAAGGGGCCCGAGCCCCCTCCCCCCTTTTTTTTTTGGGGGGGGGGGGGGGGCTGCAGGGAACGGGCAGCTCAGTGCGGGCACGGGAAGGGCCCCCCCCCGCCCCCCTTCCCCCCCCCCCCGGAGCTATTTTAGCTGGGAAGGGGCTATAAAAAGGTCCCAGCTGCGCTGGGGCACAGCCCCGACGCCACGGGGGTGGGCGGGGGGGGGGGACACCCCCCTCCCCCACGGAACAATGGGGGTCGTGGGGGCAGGCAGAGAGCGCTCCGGGGGTCCTCCAGCTGCTGGGGAGGGGGCCCTTCCCCCCCCCCCAGCAACATTTTGGGGGGTACCGGCCGCTCGAGGGGACCCCCCTGGGCGCCAGCCCCCGGTAAAACGGGGTACGGGGGGGGAGGGGCGGGTGTTTGCCCCTCGGGGGGCACCTGCCCGCTGGAGGGGGGGGTGGGGGGGTGGAGTGAGGGGCCGCCCCCCCCCCCCCCCCGGGCGCCGTCGTTATCAGCGCGAGGCCCCGCCGGCAGCTCCGCTATCTGCCGCGTGCCACCGCGGCCCCCCGCCGCCAGGAATAGCACCGGGAGGGGGGGGGCGGGGGGGGGGGGCACCGGGGAGGGGGGGGGCGAGGGGGACCGGGAGGGGGGCCCCACACACAGCCCCGACCTCCTGCCCTCGGCCCGCGGGCGGCACGAAGGGGGTTGGTGTGGGGGGCGGCCCCACCCCCGGGGGGGGTCTGAGATGGGGATGGGGGCGGCGGGGGGGGGGGGGGGGCGTCCTGAGGGGGTGCTGCCCCCCCCCCCCCCCGGTACCGGCGGGTGCCGGCCCCCGCGGCCTCGGCGGTGGCACATGGTCGGGGGGGGCCGTGGGGGAGGGCGTGGCCCCCGCGTGCCTGGGGAGAGGGTGTGGGGGGAGCCCCCTCCCCAAATCTGGGGGGGGGGGGACACACAGGCCCGGCCCCACCTTCGCGTCGGTGTTTTGGGGCTGAAAAACACCCCCCCGGGTGAGCCCGGCCCTTCCGGGAACCCCCCCCCCCCAAATCCCGGGACGGGGGGGGCCCGCGGAGGGGTGTCCCCCCCCCCCCCCCATTTCCCCCGTCCCGGGTCCCGGTGGCGTCGGTGGGGCCCGGCCCCACAGCCCGAAATTATCCCGGGGGGGGGGGAGCGGGGGGGCGCAGGTGCCCCCCGACCCCGGGGGGGAACCGAGTCCCGGCCCCGCCGCTGCCACCGACCGAGCGCAGCCCGGGCTGGGGGGGGGGGTTACCGGTCCCGGTCCCGCCCCCCGGGGGCTGGGGGGGGTCTCCCCGATCGGGGGGGGGGTCCCGGGACTCCCCCAACCCCTCCCCGGGGAAGCGACAGCGGGAGCCGCCGAGACCGGGATCGCGCACCGCTGGGGTGGGGGTTACCGGACCCGCCGGGACGCCCCCCCCCCGAACCCTCCCGGTGCCGCCGCCCGTCCCGGGACCTCCGGGAGCCGCCGTGCCCGTCCCCGCGGCGCAACTCCGGTGCCGTCGGGAGCCCCGCGCGCCGCCGGTGCCGCCCCGGTGCCCGCGGGAGCCGCCGGTGCTCACCTGCCTGCGCCGGGGCCGGGGCCGGGGCGCGGAGCAGCAGCAGCAGCAGCGGCCAGGACCGGGACCAGGACCGGGACCGGCACCGGGGCCCGGTCCGGTCCATCGCGGCTCCTCTCCGCGGGCCGGTTCGCAGGGCCCGGCGGCTGCGGCGTGCCCGGGCGCGGCGGGGGGGAATGCACCTGGCGCGGGGCCGCCGGGGCGGGACGGGGACGGGGCGGGGCCCCCCCGGGCAGACCGGCCCCGGGACCCGCCCGCCGCAACCCCGGGACCACCCCGGGACCACCCCCGGGTTCGGGATGGGCAACCCCGGGGCGACCCCCCGCAGCCCCCCCCAGGTACAAGCCCGGACCCGCTGTGGCCCCCCCCCAGTCCCATTCATTCAGCCCCCCCGGGGCAAAGCTCTGGCCCCACCGCAGCCCCCAGCCCCCCCAAACAAAGCTCTGCCCCACTGAGCCCCCCCCGGGGCAAAGCTCTGGCCCCACTGTGACCCCCAGCCCCCCCAAACAAAGCTCTGGCCCCACTGTGACCCCCCAGCCCCACTGAGCCCCCCCCCCAGGGAAAAACTCTGGCCCCACCGCAGCCCCCCCAGCCCCCCCCAAAGCAAAGGTCCGGCCCCACTGAGCCCCCCCAAAGC